>CM062295.1:695258694-695488985 GCA_031216915.1 Pictodentalium vernedei
ATTGAAAAATGAAAAATTTTTAAGTAATTTATATATTTTTTATACTTGGCCCAGACTCAGCTGGTGCTAACTCCAAAATACCCAGGGCCAAACACAAATTTTGCCCTTATGGTCCTCCATACTTTTGACCACTGCGCATGCGCAGTGTCCATTAAGTACCGAAATTGGCACCAAGCCTCATTCTTACAACCAGTGCCTGCTAAATGTCACATAGTCCATGGGAAGGTATGAGTTACCAACTCATTGGAGGGCCATCCCTGTCTGGGCCATTGGTAAGTATAAAAAATATATAAATGACTTAAATTTTTTCATATTTTTATACTGTAAACCAATGGCCCAGACTTAGCTGAATTGTAAAAAAGCTGGAGGGCCAAGGACATAAAGGAAAATCCAATAACTCAATTACATATAAAAGAATATCTCCTCAAAGAGAAAAGGAGAGAAAGGATTTATATATGTCTTTTTTATTTACTTGAAATAAGAAAAACACAACACCAACAATATAACTGAGCATTATACTATATATAATTCTCTATTTACAGCAAGTATAACCCATTATACTAATTTAATAAAGGGAAGCCAATAAATAAAGATAGTCCAGAGAATGAGACTCTTTATACTCATTTAAAAGTGTCCGAGGATTGTATATTAACTCTTGTATGACACGTGACATATACAAATGTTTCACAGTGAACTACACTTTAAAAATATTACATAAATGAGATATATATTAGCTTTACACTTTAAAACCATCCCAGCACTGACTTGGAATTACTGACACCGGAGGAGGTATTCTCTTGCTTTTCACTATAAAGCTGGTGATATAAAGGAACCCCCCCCCCCTCCCTTCCCCTTGCTGTGGGTAAAATCACCACAGAACGAAGAGGGCAGCAGGACAGTGTCACTGCTGGAACAGAAAAAACCTACATAACTATAGCTGTAACCATTTAGTGGACGACATTCTGAGCAACAGATAACGGACCTAAACATCTAAGGTCGCCTGAAATAGACTCTATATATCTAAGGTAAAACCTGGTAAATGTAGAAGGCCGTGTCCAGTACTCAGCTTTCATGAGATCGGTAATGGCAATACTGTTAGAATAAGCCCAGGATGTGGACAGCACTCTAACTTCAAGTGCTGAAATCTTAACTACCAACTGCTAAGAAGATAAACTTTCATAGGCAGTATGAATTGCTAACTGAATCCATCTAGCAATAGAATGAACAGAAATCTCCCTTCTATTGGGAATTAATGATAAAAAGAAGCGTTTTCTCCCTTTTCTGATAAACTCTGATCTGCGTTAATATATGCGCATAGCTCTTACTGGACACAGCAAGGGTCTACGGCCATCCATAGACAGAAGAGCCTTAATGATAATAGGCTCAGGACGTTTATTAGGAGCCTGGTTCTTAGAAAAAAATCCCACCTCAGTAGTTAAAGTAATGGTATTACCAACACTTCGATAATGAGAATCAACGATAGATAAAGCATGGAGTTCACTAACTCTTCTTGCGGAAGCAAAGGCTAAGCGAAAAGCTGTTTTATATGTCAAGAATTTGAACTCTACAGTATCCAACGGTTCAAATGGAGCTTCTTTAAGCTTCAACAGAACCCAAGCTAAATTCCACTTAGGAATTAACCTAAGGGTTCTAGGCCTATTGATCAAATAGTTTTTAAACAACTTAGACAAAAAAACATTAGATCCAATTTATAAGCTATCATGATGAGCATAAGTGTCCGATAGCACAGACTTATAACCCTTAATAGTGATTGGCTGCAGTTTGAGAACGTCAAACAAGTAGACCAGAAAGTTTGCAATGTCTGGATCATAAATGTCTATCGACTGATCCTTACACCAACGAAAGAAAACCTTCCACTTTGCCGCATAATTCAGCGAAGAGAAGGCCCTCCTACAGTTAGAAATTGCGTCCACTGCTCGTCCTGTAAAGCACTTCCTGTGCATTAAGGACAGCACAGTGGAAATACGTGAAGGTTGAGACTTTGCAGGTTGTGATGCAGTGTGTGAGATTTCCCCTGAAAGAGAAGGTCCTTCCGTGGAAGAAGCTTCCGGGGAACGTCCCATAACAGACACTGGAGAAGATTTATCCATGGTTTCTTAGACGACTGAGATGCTACCAGCAGTATCTTGCACTGCGATCGCTTGATCTTTAACAAGATCTGTTTAATTAACAGAGTTGGAAGATTTGCATATCATATCATTCCGTCCCATGAAATTGAGAGAGCATCCACTGCGTATGCTCAAGGATCTGGGCATGGTGACACATACGTCTGCAACTGATTGTTGAGATGTGTCGCAAACAAGTCTATCATTGGTCGATCCCATTGGTAGCAAATCTGCCTGAACACTCGTTTGTTGAGAGCCCATTCCAAAGACAACATGCAACCTTTCCGAGAGAGCGAGTCTGCTAGAAAATTCAGACGACCCAGTATATGACAGACCAATAGATGAACCTGATGTTCCAAGACATACAGAAGAATTCTTTCCGTTAGTTCGAATAATGGAATCAAATGAGTGCCTCCCTGGTTCCTTATATACGCTACTACTGTCAAGTTGTCCGACAGTATTTGAACATGCGAATTCTGAATTATGTTCATCCAATGACGTAGCGCTAGCCATATTGACATCATTTCTTTGATGTTTATTTTTTTTTCCCAGAGCACAGGGTCCCAAAAACCCTGGCACTTCGAGTCTGTTGGGCTCAGGGTTGCACCCCAGCCTACCTAACTCGCATCCGTCATCATTGTAATAGCCGGATCTGGCAGCTGCAGTGGAACTCCCTGAGTTAACCACTGAATGCCTGCCCAAATCGGAATCTTTTGTTTTACTTGGTCCGTTAGGAACAATATTTGTTTCGAGCGAATGCATTTTCACACTCCACGTTAGAGTAAAAAATATCTGGAGTGGACGTGTGTGTATGCGGCCCATCGGAATGAGGTCTGCAGCCGCTCCGCACAGCCCCATCATCAGTCGCATGAATTCCCTCGCTGTTAATACGTCTGAGCGTAGACAAAAGCGTTACCCAGAGCATTCGTCTGCCATTACCCAGAGAGAACAACTGACTAATTTCACTCTGGGTAACGCCAGACGAACCAGATTGTTGTGAGTCTCGAAGCTCATTCCCAAGTGAATGAACGACTTGGACGGAGCTAGATCCGACTTCTTTTCATTTACAATGAAACCGAGACGTCGGAGCAATAGTAGCAGACTCTGAACATCGATCTGAAGAACCGTTTTGTTGCCGTATCTCTGAAGAACGTTGTCCAAATAGGCTGGCGTTACCGCAGACGAATGAGCCCGGAAATATGCCATTACCGAGTTCATTATTTGAGTGAATGCCCAGGGTGCTAGATGGAGACCGAAGCACATCGCTCGGAACTGATAAACAACCCCCAGGACGGCAAACCATAGGTACTTTCTGAATGCTGGATTCACCATAACATTAAAGTACGCACCCTATAGATCTATGCTTGTTGCATAGTCGTTCACCCGAATGCTCGCCTTTACTGATCAAATGGTCTCCATATAAAACTTTGGAACCATGATCAATTTATCCAGCTTAGATCTATTACTGGACGGAATGAGCAGTCTGGCTTCGGTACCAAAAACAGGTGATTGTAGAAACCTAGTGATTTCTGGTTTTCTACGACCTCTATTGCATTTTCCTCTTGAAGAGATTTTACCTCCAACAGAAATGAATCTCTTTTTAGAGGGTTGGTCAAAAGCTGAGTCCAGCGTGGACTTCATGTTAACAGAGGCTTTTCTCGGAATGATAGCCTCTGGCCATCCGAGATAACCCCTTTGACCCACTGGTCTTCTGCAATTGTGATCCAATTTTCCAGAAATCTTGTTAATCTTCCGTCAACAGGAGTGCAATAGAGGTCCTGATCATCAGCTTCTGGACCTGCGAGGCTTACAGGAAGAGAAACTACATCCTCCCCATGCTGCGCCTTGGCCCTCCAACCTGGAGACGCCTGACCAGTTGTTTCGGCCAGACCCACTTCCCCTACCTGAGTCGCTATATTGACGATCCCTAGGGTAATTATTTGAGGGTTTCTTATACCCTCTAAAGGAGTTTCCTCTGGACGATCTTGGACCTGAAGCTCGTATTTTACCCTTTTCTGCTTTATCAGTTTTACTGGAAACTGACTTCAAAAGCAGAGCATTAGATGCTTTCTTAGTAATTTGATCACAGATCAAAGAAAGCTTGCTGTCAAATAGATTGTCACCAGATACCGGAGCGACTCGAAGAGAGTTTTTCACCACTAGGGATGATGATGCTAGGGCTGCATCACATCTAACTAACTCTAAATTAGCTACTGATAAAGCAGAGTTATACGTGGTATAAGGAATAGCCCTTGATAGAACTCTTAATGAGGTACGAACGTCCTCGAATTCTTTTCCACTGAGACGTTGCGCCATCGCTCTAGTAAGGTGATCTGCGTAAGACAAAGCATCTAGATTCGCTCTATTGGAAGAAATCGTTGTCTCCATTGTATCTGAACGAATTGAAAAGGATGCAGGTAAGGACATATCTAAGTCTTCAGCCTGGTCATCCAAAAACTACAGGTCAACAGTACTCGCACTAATTCCTATAACAATCTGACAAAGATACATAATAATACAATCCAATGCAAAACTTTCGAAAAATAAATTCATAAAAAAAAAATTTTTCGAAAAATTTTGACATGAGCCCAAGTTCCCAAAGGGAACGATGAGCCCAAAGTGATCCCAAAAAAGCCTAAGTGCAGACAAAATTTTTTTTCTTATTCCTAAAAATTAATGCTACACTTCTGGAGTATATAATGCATCTAACTATAGACCTACCATACTAAAATGACTAGGAAACTACCTACAGAAAGTAACTGTTGTCAATGTAAACGTGTAATAAAAACAAGACTCCAGGCACTGAACAACACAACCCGCAGTCAGTAACAGATTACAAACTAACCGATCTAAGACAGAATCTTTGTCAGAAGAAACTGTGATACATCAGATGGCAGATGCATGACCAAAATGCCTAAACAACCCTAGGGTGAGGACGTAACCATGGGGATACACAGAATAAACATTGTGTAAACAAATTAAACTCCCAAGAAATTTTCAAAAAAAAAATTGCAATAAAGGTCCAAAAAGCATGGGAGTTTAACAAGGGGGTGTGTGGGGGGGGGGGGGGGGGGGGGGGGGACTCAAGGAAGGAGAGGGAGGAAACACTTAACAAACAGTGGCAAATTCATAGTAAGAATGATAACATCAGGCCCATGTCCCCAAATTGGGAAACATGAAATAATTTTAAATAAAAATTATAAGTTACAGCCCTGAACACATCAAACCACTGTTTTTTACTCTCATCAACCAAATGCATCCTTGGATCCACCAAAATCACCATTGCTTTGTATCTGGCATCATAAAAACTGAGTTTTACGAGCACAGAAGTCAGTTTGTTGTTACTGACAGAAGGGCCAAACAAAGAATGAGGCTTGGCGCCAATTTCGGTACTTCCTGGACACTGCACATGTGCAGTGGTCAAAAGTATAGAAGACCATATAGGACATTTATTTTTTGGTTTTGGATGCAAATTTTGGGGATTTGGGGGGGGGGGGGAATTTCTGTTTGGCCCTGGATATTTTGGAGTTAGCACCAGCTAAGTCTGGGCCATTGGTTTACAGTATAGAAATATGCCTAAATGGCACCGAGGTGTGGGGGTGTGTGTGGGGGGTTGGGGGGGGGGGGGGGGAGGACGAGTGGGACAATAACTCAAGACAATTTTCATTGGATAATGGCGGTCATCGAACTTGAGGTAGATATTGTTTCCAAAGACTTATATACCCCCAAAAAACTGATATTTGGTTACTTATGTTTACGTTATTCCATAAACAAGAATTACAAAATATTTTTTAACAAAGGGCAATAACTCTCATAATTTTCATCAAATATCGCTGGTCATCGAACTTGACATAGACATTGTTGCTATAGAGACATATTCCGAAAAGAAAGGAAATCTGTTTTTAATTGTTAAAGTTATACCATACGCAAATATTACATTACATTTTTTATTAAACAAAGCGCAACAACTCTGACAATTTTCATTGGATAATGGTGGCCATCAAACTTGCGGTACAGTACAAGTCAAAATAAGTTGTAGGATAACCACTATAAACTATGTATCTTTCTCTTCCTACGCTGATAAGAACAGAATCTGACATCATTTTCTGGAAAGCTCTCACTGAGAGCTTTCCAGAAAATGAGGCCAGATTCTGATCTTATCAGTGCAAGAGCAGCAGTATACATAGTTTATTGCTATTTTGCTACAACTTATTTTGACTTGTACTGCAGACACTGTGCCCAAAGAGAAAAAGATATGCCGTGAACAAGATTTACAGAATATTTTTATAACAAAGGCCAATAACGCCCATAAATTTCAAGAAATATCAGTGGTCATCGAACTTGACATAGGCATTGTTGCTATAGAGACATATACCAAAAAGAATTGAAATCTGATAACTATTGTTCAAGTTATGCCATAAACAAAATTTGGACGGATGGACAGACGTATGGATGAATGGATGGACAGAAATGGACAGAGCTCTACGCTATATCCCTCCCTTGTGGGAGATAAAAAAAATACTCCTCAATATAATACTAAGTTAAAAATTGGGGGTCCCACAGTGAGCTAAAATATGATTCCAGGGACCTGATTTGAACAAACTTGAATCTGCACCCACCTACCCCCAAAGATACTCTATGCCAATTATTAAGATTCTGACTGGTAGATCTGAAGATGATTTTTAAAGAAAATTCTTCATATTTCAATAAGTTAAAGCTCAAGTTCCAACGGGAAACCCAAATATGACCATAGGGATTTGAACAAACTTGAATTTGAACTTCCAAAGGATGCTGCATGTCCAATATCAAAAAATTCTGAATGGTAGATTTGAACAGAAGATTTTTAAAGAATATTCCTCATACTGCACTACGTTTGCACTAAGTTAAAATTTGGGTTTCATCTGGGAGTTCAAATATGACCCAAGGGACTTGATTTGAACATACTTGATTCTCACCCCATGAAGAACACCTAATACTAAATATCAAAAGATTCTGACAGATGGATTAGAAGATTTTTAAAAATACCCCTCATATTACATCATGTTAAAATTCCAGCTCCCACAGTGATCCCAAATATGACTCCAGGAACTTGATTTGAACAACCTGAACCTGACAGTCTTACCCCCCAAGGATGCTTTATACCACTCATCAAATGATTCCGATTGGTATATTTGAAGAAGATTTTTTAAGATTATTCCTCAAACTGCACCAAGTTAAAGCTCAAGTTCCCACAGGGAGCCCAAATAAGACCCTAGGGACTTGATTTGAGCAAACTTAAATCTGAATCTCCAAAGGAAGCTGCATTATTCTGATTGGCAGATCCGAGGAAGAGAATTGTTAAAGAATATTTTTCCTCATATTGCACCAAGTTAAATTTCCGGCTCCCATAAACAGAACAAACTTGAATCTCCCCCACTAAGGATGCTACATATGAAATATCAAAAGACTCTGACTGATAAATCTGAAGATTTTTAAAAAATATTCCTCATATTACACTTACTTAAAATTTGGCTCCCACAGTGAGCCCAAATATGACTCCAGAGACTTCATTTGAACAAACTTAAAGTTTGCAAGATATCAAGCAAATTTGCCTGGTAGATTTTGAAATAAATTGCCTCATACTTCACAAAGTTAAAATTCAGGTTCCCACAGAGAGCCCAAATATGAATCCTAGGTCTTTTTTCGAACAAACCTGAATCTGATCTCTCTAAGAATGTTGTATACTATGTTGTATGCTCAGTATCAAAAGCTTCTAATTAGTAGTTCTAGAGAAGAATATTTTTTAAATTTTGTACAAGAATTTTAACAGAATTACGCTCCTTGAGGTGCCCCCCGTGGGCGTGACAACTTCATTTAAACAAACGTGTATTGACATATGATAAGAAGCATGCATATCAAATTCAAAATTTGGCCAAGTAATTTATGAGAAGACAATGATGTAAGGTTCACGCCAGACGGATGGAACGAAAAGTCATCAGTAAAGCTCCCCTTAACCTTTGTTCAGGTAAGCTAATAAACAGCAAAAGCACAAACAGCTTACTGAGCTCAAACAATATCAGTTTCAAACTCAAATGCATTTGAGTGTCACCTCACCATATCGGTGTTTAACACTCTGAACTCTGATTCCAAAATGGCAAAGTGTTCCGCAGCAAATGTTACCCACAATGCTGTTTGATATTTAACCAAATATACCTCCTTGTTTGACAGAGCTCACTGAGACAAGATACAATTGGTTAAATTCATGGTTAAACAAGAGAAAAACAAAGTGAGCTTTGAAAATTTTGTTGCAGTGCCAGGGTGCTAGGGGTTAAGAAACAGTTAATCAAACACAAACATATTTAGGTGAGAAATAATACCTTTAACTGTGCAGAAAATATTTCTAATACAAAGGTTAGAACACTGAATACCTACCACCTAAATCCAAAACTAGGAATGTGGTATTGGCTTTGGAAATAAGTTGTGAAGTTCCATCTGCCTGTGTTGCTCTGTCTGTGGGCATACGTTGGCAACAGATTGATGCACATTCAGGTTCCAAGGCAATTTGAAGTTGCTCATGGACTATACCAGCCTAGTGAAAGAAAAACAGAAAATAGAAAATACTTGGTGAAATACAACATGCTAGAACTATCACTAAATGTGATAAATACTTATGCCCTTCATTATCAGTAAAATAAATCTGAACTTTTGAATAAAATAATTTTCTACTTTTTCACACAAAACATTGCAGAAGTTGTTTAACTGGTAAAGTGCTGGAAGCCCATATTTGGGCTTTATTCTGAGGTGTGGGTACCACAGTTTGAAGGCTCATATTCAGTACATGTGCTTTGTATTATCTTTGAAATGATATTATTTAGTCTGTAAGGGTTTGCCTTGTTATAATTTATGGGAGAGTGCCCGCACTCTCCCATAAATGGCAACAAGGCAAAGACATGTGTACAAGATTTGATGTCCAAAATTAATTTAGCACTCTACCCGTTAAGCTCTTCATGAAGCCCTTACCTTTTGAACAAGAGTTAAGCTTATCCAACCATATACACATCAGACTAAATTTGATCACACTTGGCCTAGTAAATTTCATTTTTCATTTAAAACAAGCAAATAGTATGTTTTCCATAGAGTTGTTTAAAATTTAAACCCTTCTGGTGCCTTCCAAAATTCACCCAATGAACACTATACCTCCCTCCCACCACACACACAAACCACTCCATGGCTTAATGTGGCCTGGTGGCCCCATTTGAACAAGCGTTAATCTCATCCACTCATATATTCATCAGACAGTAACCCGTGGGCATATTTCATTTAAACAAACAAATAGTAAATATTCCATGGATTTCTATGAAAAATTTTAAACCCTTCAGGTGCCCTCCAAAATCAGGTGAGTTTAAGGACTTGAACATTCTGAACTTAATCTAGGTGTTCTAGAAATGATATTATCAAATATCAAAAGACTTGGCCTTGTGGATCTGAAGAAAAAGATCTTCAATGAATATTCCTTATATAGCACAGTTAAAAAAATTTGGGTTCTCATAAGGAGCCTAAGAACACAGTGACTTGATTTGAACAAATAGGAATCTGCCCCCAAAGGTTGCTGAAAAGGAAATCTGATGAATGCAGCCCAAATAGGAATCCAGGGACCTGATCTGAACAATTTTGAATTTGGTACCCCTAACAATGATGTTGAGAATTTTGGAAATTTTTCTGATTCCTCCCCTTCCCACTTACAGAAACCCATGACAGAACATATTTCAATTTTTGGGGGGCCTGTTCGATTTGACTGCTTCTAATGATGCTTCATACCATATTACAGTTCTCTGTTTCATGCTGTTCAGCAAAATTGGGTGTTTGAAAATATTTATATTTTAAGCACCTGGGGTTTCCATGGGGATGCAAGACAATTTTTTTTGCATAAATCAAGTACTTATGACCCAATAATACTGCATACAAATGTAGTTCAAATCAACCAATCGGTTCAGAAAACTGAAATTTTGGGCAGAGCCAAAACACTTCCTCCCCAAACGATGTGGGCCATTGTGTCCTGAAATATAGTCTGTTCAGGAATCAGAATGTTCAGTCCAATATCAATCTGGGCAATTTCGTCCATCATGGTCCAGGGTGTATTTTGTCCAGCATTCAGTACACCATGGTTTAGTATGGTATACCATGCTTTTAATAGAGATGGGCAATGTACCGAAAACCGAACCGATACCAATATCATGGAGTTACTGAAAACCCAAGCCAAACCTATCATTGAATACCGAAAATGTCTAAATTTTAAAATGTTCCTACATCCACTATTTATAAGGCCTTGTTGAGGCTTGATAGCAGTTGATGGGTTAATTTTCATGAAAGAGGTTGCGGATTTTATTTTCAATTTCATTAACTCTCAGGGGCCTGGGCAATTGTCCTGAATTCTCACTAAACTGCAACCTGTACATGTCTCACTAAACTACAACCTGTACATGTCCAGTTGCTTAAGCTTTTTTTTTACTGTCAGCAGGACCCCCTGAAGATGGCTTTGTCAGGGCACATGATCTGAGATTGCAAATGCCTCAAATAGGCATTTAAAGGTTAAAGTGTATTTAGAAGAAGTCACAAGATCATTGTTATGATTTGTGCTTGTAAAAGAATGCCACTGTTGAGCTCATTGGCAGTGGCATTTATGGAGCTGTGGTAGAATGATACAAGAACAACTTATGCTGTATTTTCCTGATGTGAATTCCCCTTTGGTACTATCACCAAACCGATACCGAGGTATACAGTATGTGAAGAAAGGATTGTCACTAAATCACCCATGAGATGGAATTATCACCCAAAGTATCACTTTAAAATTTTGTACATATGGACAAAAACACAGGCAGTGTGTCAAACAATGAACCTCCAGGATTAAACCGGAGGGCCATTAGCTGAAACTTTGCTTGTGCCTGTTAGAGATGGGCAATATACCGAAAAACCGAACCGATACCGATATCATGGGGACACCGAAAAACAGAACCGACCCAATCTTTGAATACCGAAACCAACGGTATTTTCAATTTTCCCTGTGCATTCACTGTTTATAAGGCCTTGGTGAGGATTGATAGCAGTTGAAGTGTTCATTTTCATGAAAGAAGTGACTGATTTTATTTTTCAGTTTTGTTAAGCCTTAAGGACCGGGGCAGTTGTACAAAATTATCAATAGTCTATGACCTGTACATGTCCAGTTACTTAGCAGTGATTTCTAGCCAAGTCTTGGCTGCCTTAACAGGCAGCCAAGACTTGGCTAGAAATCACTGACCAGATCATTTTACTACTGTCATCAGGTCCACCTAAAGATGACATCTTCAGGACACACATTCTATGATTACAGATGCCTTAAGTGAGCTTGAAAAGTTAAGGCATATTTAGAACAAGTCACCAAATTACTGTAGATATGATCTGTGTTGACAAAAGATTGACAATGTTGAGCCCATCAACAATGGCATGTGTAGCACTGTGATAGAATGATACAAGAACAACTTATTCTGTACTTTTTCGGACATGGATTCCCCTTTGGTACTATCAGTGAATCTGAAGTCACATACCGAATACCGAACCGATACCGCGGTATGCCCACACAAAAATACCGAAACCGATACCGAACTCAAAATTCCAATACCGCCCATCTCTAGTGCCTGTCATGCTTTGCAACAAATTAGCAATTGTTGCTTGGGTGGAATTGCCACTCTATGGGTGATTTAGTGATAATACACTCTCCATGTAACAATTCCGAAATCAATACCAAACTCCAAATTCCAGTACGGCCCATCTCTAGCTTTTAACCCTTTACCTAACATGAAAAGCAGACGACACATGCAAAAAAAATTCTCGAATAACTAATTTTTTTCATTTTTTGTCTCAAAAACATAGGTTATGACCCCTCATTGGAACGAGCTCAACGAGCTCGTTCCAATGAGGGGTCATAACCTATGTTTTTGAGACAAAAAATTAAAAAAATAATGAAAATCAATTGGCGATTTTTGAGAATAGCGCTGGCCGGTTTTGGCCGTTACGTTGGGTAAAGGGTTAATATAATACTTTTTTCATACAGCTCTATAATCAATAAGGAAATATGAGTTACAAAAGTCAAAATGAAAGTTGAGGGTTGAATCACCAGCAGGAAGGTCATCCAAACCCCGAGGTCTAAATCATCCAAGATCTGATTCAACCAGATTCTGAATTATCCAACAAAAAGGTATGAATCCTCCAATGTTGGTGTTGTTCATGGTCCGAATTTTCTGCAAACCATGTCGAGAACATTCACCAAGTTATCATTGATTCACTTGTATGAGGTGACCACATTCGCTGATTAGCCATTGCAGACTGCATTATTTGAGACAGCTGATTTCCACCGAGTGTGTTTGGGGAGCTTTCTACATGATATGACAACATCTGACTTTAAGATTTCTGCATCGTCGGTACAAAATGGTGTCTGGCAGCCATCTTGAACTTTTGACTGCACCCAAAAACAGTCATTCTCGTCCCACGGTCATAACAAAAGTACCCAAGAAGTTTCGTAAAGATCGGTTCATAAATACGGCCTCTAGCCCGAGCCATATCCAATTGTTGACGTACGGACAGACAGACGATGGGCCATGACAAAAGCTCAAATTTGGCTTCACAAAAGTTGAGCTAAAAATGAAAAAATCTAATGTTTCAGATTTGACATCTTCGATTGATGACCTTTGGAATTGTGGGTGGTAGAAAACTTTCCACATGGCACATGTCATAAATCAGAGTTATCTCAATGTATAGTGAAAAAGAGTCTGGAAAACTGTTATTTCAGAAAGATGGAATGGCAGATGGACAAGAATAACTCTATATATCCCTGGTCATTTTATGTTGGAGACATAAATATCTTGTAATTTTTCAAAGAATTACTCCGACATCCACTGAATTCCTCACATTTATAGGCATTTTGGGTCTCAACACAGCCAATACAGGTATTTAATCTGTTATATCTTGTTTGACAGAGCACAGTTACTGGAAGTTGTGGCTGCAGCCACTTTTTTCACCGATAACAATGAATGCACCACGTCAGTCCTGACCCCATGTTACACATACTGTAGTCTATACAAAAAAGACAAGTCATGAAAGCTTTTTTTGCCCTGACCGATACCCCCTTCCCAGTTCATTTGTGAATTTGTCCATTTGAACAAAGATTCATCAACATAGTTTTCTTGAAGAGCTATCCACAAGGTATTTAACTTCATGTTTATCATAAATTAATAATAAACCATCATTCTACGGCTTCTTTATTTGAAAAAAAAAATTCTGACTTTTTTGCCCGCGACTCGATGCCATTGGAACAACGATGGCATGACATTTCATTGCTAGGTTGTACAAAAGCTAACTCGGAAAGCGAAACTACGCACTGCATTGTTCTTGTGCTGCAGACGACAGAACAGAAGAATGGATGTGGGCTGTAATGTAAGAGCCTTTCCTGCAAAACAATTGTTGCACCCCTGTCCTCGAGTTATATGTATTGTCAAGGCACAACCAACTTATCCAAATTTAAATAAAAAACTGGTGGTTAATTTAAGACAGCGCTACCTTGTTGTCCGAAGTTGAAAATTCAGGAAGCTTTGAAAGGAACATGTATAGGAGGGCGGAAAGAGTATTAGATCTAGGCTATAGGCCTGTATGACAGACAGGGAGGGGTGAGAGTGATCTCATGGCCTGCATAAACTAGAGTGATGTCACGCATGCAGCCCGACTGTCCCAGGAATGGCAATGCTTAGACGCAAAATAGTCGGAGCCATTTTTTGTTAACAGTTTACCTAAAGAATCTGCCATATCTGCACTCATGATATACAAAATTTGCTATTCAAATTTTATTTTTTCATTTCTCTACTTCAAAACATACCCCATGACCTATTAATGAAACAAACTTGATGAGCTCGTTCCAATAAGGAGTAATAAGCCATGGTTAGAAGTAAATAAATGAAAGTGTCAATGACACTGTAGCTCAACTTGTCAAGACAAAGAAATGTACATGTATAGTATGTGACACAGCAATGACAAACATCTAGGTAATGACCTGATAACAAAGGTACATATAAAGTATTGTAACGGTCTGTACATAAATACTGACCGTTGCCTGTAACAAATGTATAGGTAAAGTATTGTAAAGGTGGGTGACAGTCAGATGCTAAACTAGAAAAGAATCTTTTAAGTCCCAGAGTGGGTCTGACTGAATCCCAAAATATTTGTTCTCATAGCACAGTGATAACAAAGGCACCCCAAAACACACTCGTTCTTGTCCCAAGGTGAGAACAAAGGCACCCAAGAAGTTTTGTGAAGATCATTTCATAAATACGAGCTGTACAGAACTTGTGACAAAAAACTGATTGGACCTAATTTCAGTACAAAATGGCCACTGGCAGCCATCTTGAATTTTGGACCATACCCAGAAACACTCATTCTCGTCCCAAGGTGATAACAAAGGTACCCAAGAAGTTTTGTGAAGATCGGTTCATAAATACAGCCTCTACCCTGAGCCGTATTAACATGTGTGCTTACATTGTGTAAGTAGCACTGAATAAATCAAAGTTCATCTAATTTGCATAATTTCTGCACGAAAAAAAAAAAACCCTTACAATATGTGATGTATTCCATGTTACTAAACATTCAAACAAAAATTTATTCAAATCAGAACTTTCATACAGAAGTTCTGTACAAAAGACTGATTGCACTAATTTTGGTACAAAATGGCTGCTGGTGGCCATCTTGAATTTTGGACCACACCCCAAAACACTCGCTCTCATCCCACGGTGATAACAAAGGTACCCAAGAAGTTTCGTAAAGATTGGTTCATAAATATGGCCTCTAGTCTGAGCTGTATACAAGTTGTGTACAAAAAACTGATTAGACCTAATTTCGGTACAAAATGGCCACTGGCAGCCATCTTGAATTTTATACCACACCCAGAAACACTCGTTCTCGTCCCAAGGTGATAACAAAGGTACCCAAGACATTTCGTGAAGATCAGTTCATAAATACAGACTCTAGTCCTCTAATTTGCATAATTTCTGCACGAGAAAAGAAAACATATTATATGTGATGTATCCCATGGTACTAAACATTCACACGAAAAATTATTCAAATCAGCACTTTCATATGGAAGTTCTGTGCAAAAATCTGATTGCACCTAATTTTGTACAAAATGGCTGCCATCGGTCATCTTGAATTTCGGACCGGACCCCAAAACACTTGTTCTCGTCCCACGGTGATACCAAAGGTACCCAAGAAGTTTCGTAAAGATCAGTTCATAAATACGGCCTCTAGCCCGAGCCGTATTGGCATTTGCACTTACAGTGCTGAAAGTAACACCAAAACACATTAAAATTAGTCTAATTTGCACAATTTACGCACGAGAAAAAAACCTGTATTATATGTGATGTATCCCATGGTACTAAACATTCATACAAAAAATTATTCAAATCAGAGCTTTCATATGGAAGTTCTGTACAAAAAACAGATTTCTGCATCGTCGGTACAAAATGGTGTCTGGCAGCCATCTTGAATTTTTGACCGCACCCAAAAACAGTCATTCTCGTCCCACGGTCATAACAAAAGTACCCAAGATGTTTCGTAAAGATCGGTTCATAAATACGGCCTCTAGCCCGAGCCATATCCAATTGTTGACGTACGGACAGACAGACGACGGGCCATGACAAAAGCTCCAATTTGGCTTCACCAAAGTTGAGCTAAAAATGAAAAAATCTAATGTTTCAGAAAAATAATTTGTACTGTTGGCTTCAACTTGTGTTAGGTAAAGGATTAAAGATGCAGTACATAAAGCAATGTTGGGCTATATGAGTCAATTTTATTTTTTGCATGTAATAACTCCCAATCCTTCAAAATGCATTTTGGGAATAATTGCCCAAGTGACACGTTTGAGAGAGAGAGAGAGAGAGAGAGAGAGAGAGAGAGAGAGAGAGGGAGAGAGAGTGTGCATGTGTGTGTGTGTGTGTGTGGGGGGGGGGGTTGTCTTACCAACTTGACGAGGTAACTAGACAAAAGAGTTTGCGTGTTTCGCCTTACCGAGGTACAAAAGACAAAAGAAACCCTTTACCTCGGTTGTTTTCCCAGAACTGTACCGGCAAAACGAGGTAGAAACCGTTAGTCCACACAAAGGACAAACAATGGGGTACCTCGGTATGTAGGGTAGACAAGACTCTGTGTGTGTGTGTGTGTGTGTGTGTGTGTGTGTGTGTGTGTGTGTGTGTGTGTGTGTGTGTGTGTGTGTGTGTGTGTGTGCGTGCGTGCGTGCATGCGTGCATGCCGTGCGTGCGTGTGTGTGTGTTTGTGATTGTGTGGTGGGGGGGGGGGGGGGGAGGGAGTTGTGGAACCTATATTAAAACCTGGCCTGTATTACTAGCTGGAAAATACAATACACATATCAACTTTGTTTGAAATCAAATAATCCAAACTGGAGTTATCAGTCGGAAACCAATTGTTTACAGACAGATGGATGGCCCGATGGATGGACGGATGAAAGTCATGACTATAGCCCGGACTATAAACAGTCAGGCTAATAAACAGTCAGGCTAAAAATAGGCCGATGAAATCGTCAAGATGTGTACCCATACGTGCAACTAGTAGAAGCTGTATGACGGAGGGCCACCACGGATGCCGACATTATGTACACCATACAAGGTATGGGTACAAATAGAAATAGATTGGAGGAGTGCCTAATTTGATGGATAAAGGGTTAATATCTCCGGAGTAAATTATCAGATTTACATAAAAAACTATACAGCACAGCACATCAGTGACCTGAATAAATATATAAAGTAACATGACAATCGGATTGATATTTTTTGTGTTATCTCATGCCAAAGGGATTGGATGAATTTTCAATTTCAAGGATAAAGGGGGTTTTATCTCTGGATCAAATTATCAGATTTACACCAAAAACTATACAGCTCAGCACATCAGTAACCTGAACACAATTATAAAGTAACTTGACAATCCAAGCAATATTTTTCAAGTTATCAAATGCCAAAGGGATAGGAGGAATTTTCAATTTGAAGGATAAAGGGTCTCAGGATCAAAATAACAGATTTACACCAAAAACTATACAGCTTGGTACATCAGTAACCTGAACACAAATATAAAGTAACTTGACAATCCAAGCAATATTTTTCAAGTTATCAAATGCCAAAGGGATTGGAGGAATTTTCAATTTGAAGGATAAATGGTTAATATCTCAGGATCAAATTATCAGATTTACACCAAAAACTATACAGCTCGGCACATCAGTAACCTGAACACAAATATAAAGTAACTTGACAAGCCAAGCAATATTTTTCAAGTTATCGAATGACAAAGAAATGGATATGGATGCCGGATGGATGGACAGACGGACGGACGGACGGACAGGCGGACAAACAAAAAAAACTATACAGCTCGGCACATCAGTAACCTGAACACAAATATAAAGTAACTTGACAATCCAAGCAATATTTTTCAAGTTATCGAATGCCAAAGGGATTGGAGGAATTTTCAATTTGAAGGATAAAGAGTTAATAACTCGGGATCAAATCATCAGATTTACACCAAAAACTATACAGCTCGGCAAATCAGTAACCTGAACACAAATATAAAGTAACTAGACAATCCAAGCAATATTTTTCAAGTTATCAAATGCCAAAGGGATTGGAGGAATTTTCAATTTGAAGGATAAAGGGTTAATATCTCAGGATCAAATTAGCAGATTTACACCAAAAACTATACAGCTCGGCACATCAGTAACCTGAACACAAATATAAAGTAACTTGACAATCCAAGCAATATTTTTCAAGTTATCGAATGACAAAGAAATGGATACGGATGCCAGATGGACAGATGGAGGGACAGATGGACAGATGGATGGACAAAGGATGGACGAATGACAGATGGCCACCCCGGATGACGGCATTATGTGTACCATACATAGTATGGGTACACATAAAAATGCATTTTGTACCAAAGAAAAAATATTGCATGAATGGCCCTGGGTGAGGAGGAGGTGGGGTGGGGGGTGAGGGGTGGGGGGAGAGTGGGGGTGTGTTAGGGGGAGGGGGCCATTTTTTTCCACATATGGTCAGTCTAAATCCTTTAGAATGCATTTTGAGCAGAGAAAAAAAAAACCAACTGGCACAATGGGGGTGGGGGTGGGGGTGGGGGTGGGGGTGGGTGGTGGTGTTTGACGAAAGAAAAAAAAAGTGCCTAATTGGTCCCTGGGGGTGGGTGGAGTGGGTTGGGGTGTGGGGGTGGAGGGGTTTAACGTGAGTTTAGAAATCCTAATCGTGGGGAGGGGGTGGGGGGGAGGATAATTTCTGTCTGGATTTTTAACCATCAACTTTAACCAAAACTGTAAAAAAGCATTTTTGACAAAAGGAAAAAAAAGGTTCTGCATGTAGTGACTGTAAATAGTTCAAAATGCATACTGGAGGAAATAAAAAGAAAAAAAATGGCTAATTGGGGGGGGGGGGGGGTGTTTGTCTGGGTTTTTAACCAAAAAGAAAAAAAAAGTGCTTAATTGGCCCCGGTGGGAGTGGGGGTGGGGGTACATAAGTTTAAAAAAAAAAGGTTCCACATGTAGTGACTGGGGGCGGGGTGGGGGGGGGGAGGGGGGGGGGGGGGTTACGTGAATTGAGAAATCCTAATCATGGGGTGGGTGGGAGGAGAACTTCTGTCTGGATTTTTAACCACTAACTTTAACCAAAACTGTAAAAAAGCATTTTTGACAAAAGGAAAAAAAAGGTTCTGCATGTAGTGACAGTAAATAGTTCAAAATGCATATTGGAGAAAAGAAGAAAAAAAAGGCCTAATTGGGGTGGGGGAGGGGGGTGTGGGTAGGGGGGTGGTGGTGTTTGTCTGGCTTTTTAACCACAAACTTGGAGTCATCCTACCAAGCTACAATGAAATCCCTTCATAATTATGGCCTGTGGAATATTCTAAAGGTTTTCGGGCTTCGGGCCTCTGTAGCCGTTACAGTTCTCATCTAGACATTATATGAAGTCAACCTATCAAGTTACAATGAAATCCCTCCATAAATATGACGTGTAGACTGTGCTAAAGGTTTTTGGGCTTCAGGCTCGGGAAGCCATCATGGCTGAATGATCGCAACCAAAAGGGGACATTCTCATCTGAGCATCATGTGGATTGATCCTATGAAGTTACAATGAAATCCCTTCATAAATATGACCTGTAGACTGTGCTGAAGGTTTCTGGGCTTCGGGCACCTGTAGTCATCACAGTTGCCCAATCACGTCCAAAAGGGGACTTTCTCATGTAGACATTATATGAAGTCAACCTATCAAGCTACAATGAAATCCCTCCATAAATATGACCTGTAGACTGAACTAAAGGTTTTCGGGTTTTGGGCTCGGGCAGTCGTGACGGTTGATAGATCACGCCCAAAGGGGGAAATTCTCATGTAGACATCATACAGAGTCATCGTATCAAGTTACAATGAAATCCATCCATATTAAACATGACCTGCAGACTGTGCTAAAAGTTTTTGGGTTTCGGGCTAAGGCAGCCATCCTGGTTGATAGATCATGCCCAAACGGGGACGTTCTCATTTAGGCATTATACAGAGGCATTCTATGAAGTTGCAATAAAATCCCTTCATAAATATGACCTGTAGACTGTGCTAATGGTTTCGGGTTTTGGGCTCGGGCAGCCATACCGTTTGACCGATCACGAGCGAAAGGGGACGTTCTCATGTAGACATCACCTAAAACCTGCATATGAAATTTCATGAGGATCAGACAAGAACTACCAGGTATAGCCTGTACTTGAAGGTTGAATAAAAAACTTTAACCACAAACTTTAACCAAAACTCCAAATGTCAACTAAACATGAAAAAAAACAAAAAAACCAAAAAAAAACACTTTAACCTTCAGTAAAAAACTTTAACCACAAACTTTAACCAAAACTCTAAATGTTAACAGACGGACAGAGGGACAGATGGACGGACGGATGGACAAAAGTCATTACTATAGCCCTCACTGTAAACAGTCGGGCTAAAAAAGGAAAAAACTTCCTAGAAAACCCACTGTGGGCATTTGTGCGTGCGTTTGGGAGTCGGTGGGGAGGCAAGGCCAGTGATGCTTTTGTGGGAATGCCGTTCCCCTTGGCCCCTTCAACTTCCTGCTGCAGACGTTCTTCCTCTTCAATTGCCAAACTTGAACTGGCTACATCAAAAATTACCTGTTACTTGCACTGACGTTGATGAGTAAAACGTAAAACTTGAAGATTCTGAGGGGGGGGGGGGGGGGGAGCTTTTAGGCACAGACTATTCAGACTTGGTGAATGAAGATCAACAGCCCTCTGCCTTATTAACAGCCATCAATTCTCGGGCCGGTAATGAACCCTCAGGCTTTTATTCATTCCTCTCGGGCCGGTATTAAACCGTAATGCTCTCCAAACTCATGGTATTATTATATTATTGGAAGATATCTTCAGAATCTGTACTTTATGTAACTTGGCTGCTCGTAGTTACTGGCTTTCTTGCCTCTAGATTCATAGATAAGCTTATTGCGACTTTTTTTCAATTAAAACAAAAATTATACACATCTGGCCAAACCATGGTCGGCCCGGAGATTTCTAGACCCATCCCCCTCCCCCCTCCCCCCCCTGGGAAGGCTGTGTTTTACTGGTAAAATAGGACCCAATCACCAATGCTTGGGAGGTGCAAACCCTCTCCAAAATGGGCAACATGGCTTATTAACGCTCACCCCTTGTCTTGAGTTGATAATCATGTTGTGGTCATGATTAGCCATTGTGCAAAAATATGTGACCTTAAACACCAATAAATAAATAAATTGTCTAGACCCCTCCCCCACCCGGGGAGGGGGGGGGGGGAGGGGGTCATATGCCTACATCAGGGGAATGTTGGCCACAACACCTAGACTGCGGGGCATTTCCAGTCAAATAACCTGAGAAAACGAAATAAGCAACACCAATGAGGTGTATAAATGGGGGTAGACTTTATTTATTTTTTAAAATTTTTCCTTTGAACTAACCGTAACGTCAGCTGCACATTTTCTGGACACGCAGATACTGCTGCAGAGATGTCCAACTTCTAAGTACTTCCTATTTCTTCTCATTAACAGCATAAAACATATGACTGCTGTCTAAAAGTTCACAGACTATCACTGTAAAGCAGGCGACAAGAACTTGATCCATTTCAATATTCCGCAATCATTTTTAGACAGTATTTTTAGACATCAGAAACCTTACGTCATCATTGTTGTTCCAATGGCGTCGAGTCACGGGCAAAAAAAGTCGAACGGAGAGTTTTTTTTATTACATGAAGAAGCCGTAGAATGACAAATTGTGTATTAATTTATGATAAACATGAAGTTAAATACCCTGAGGATAACTGTACAAGAAAACTGTGTTTATGAATCTTTGTTCAATGGATGAGTTCACAAATGAACTGGGAAGGGGTTATCAGTCAGGGCAAAAAAGGCTTTCATTACTTGTCTTTCTTATAAAGACTACTGTATGTGTAACACGGGGTCAGGACTGACATGGTGCATTCATTGTTATTGGTGAAAAAGTGGTTGCAGCCACAACTTCCAGTAACCATGGACAGAGCTCAATGAGCTCTGTCAAACAAGATACAATAGTGATGTTGAATCATCCAGTTGAGAGGAGCTTCAGTCGGTGAGCTGTATTCACTATAACACTTGATTGCCTTTTGACTGATTGATGCACAGGTTTAATACCTGGTCAGTTGGTTTTGTGAACACTGAGCTGAAAGGATGTGTATTTTGACTGTGTGTCAATGTACCATTTATACTACTGTGTGTGGTATTCTGTCTTTAAAACTGCTGTGTGCAGTATTCTATCTTTTATACTGCGGATGAGGTATTTACTATTGTGTGCAGTGAGATTGTTATTTCTCATGCTTAATCGTCTTTAAATGTCGTTTAATTAATGTCTTTTTGTAAAGTTAAATGCCATAAATTTCATCCAATTTCCTTAACCCTTTACCTATCGTAACGGCCAAAACCGGCCAGCGCTATTCTCAAAAATCGCCAATTAATTTTCATTATTTTTTTTCATTTTTTGTCTCAAAAACATAGGTTATGACCCCTCGTTGGAACGAGCTCATCGAGCTCGTTCCAACAAGGGGTCATAACCTATGTTTTCGAGACAAAAAATGAAAAACTTTAGTTATTCAAGAATTATTTTTGCAAGTGTCGTCTGCTTTTCAGGTTAGGTAAAGGGTTAAATCATAAATCAAACTTGAAAATACAACAAAATAAATGCTCAGTTTATAACTAGATGATGGAAAAATGACCCAGTTTAATACTGTTAATTGTATTGTCCTATAAACTGAACATTTTTCTCTGGCAAAATGGCTGTTCAATTAACAGGGTTCAGGGATCGATCAGGACTCTTTAAAATACGCTCTGTGAGAGTTCAACCAATGGAATTTCTTGTTTTTTGTTTGTATTCAGTGCTCAGTGAAGACCACACTTTTCAAAGCGAACAATAGAATTGAAAGGACAGGAGGATATATCACTTGTTGAATCAGATTAAGTTTCGTTGGGGCCAGTTACAAGAAAAGGATTCCAATGACGACTTTCTATCTGACTGCATAAGGAAATAAATTTTGCTAGAAACGTGAATTTTATTTGTGTGGAAAAGAAATCGACTTTAGAAATTATGGCAAAAAAGCTTGAAAGCAACATACGAAAGCAAAAGTACAAATCGGAAACCATTCTGACATAAATTCAAATCAATCACTGCCATCAACATTTTTTTTCAGTTGGACCCCAGCCTGTGTTAGCCATGCTTGCCTCGCTTCACTCAGCGATTAACACTTTCCGGTATTCTTACATCTGCCACTTTCATCTCTGCTAAGGCCTATTACAGGGACCGATCAGGATTATTTAAAATACGATCTAGCCTCGGAGCCTATTTCTTCAATTGATGCGCCAGATTTCAATTTACGGAGTCACACTGCTGTTTGTAACACACACTGCAAGTATGTAATAGCTCTCATCATTTTCATTTAGTTCACTATAGCAAACATTAATCTTCACTGTGGTTTCTGATCAAGTCTTGGCTGTCTATTTAGGCAGCCAAGACTTGATCAGAAACCACAGTGAAGATTAATGCTTGGTAATTAAGACTTGAAGTATTAACTTAAGCACTCTACAACAATGATAAATGATAATCATATATATAATACATGTAAGAGTGTCTCTCTCGATTATCCATCGAAAGAATATCAAAATATGATCTCAGAAGTTACGCGCCAACTGAGAAGCCTATTTCTGAGATTTAAGAGCCAAGTCCTGATGTTTCAGAACCAAATACGCACTGGCGCATGCCCAGGTCGGTCCCTGAGGGTTGCACTGTACGACCCAACACTGATTACTGTGGATTAAAAGACTCAACAAACCTTCTCTGCTGCTTCTCTCATGAATTGTTTTGCTTGATTATTCCATATTGCCGGTACAGTCACTACAAAATGTATGTCATTTTCAGTGATATCATGAATTCTCTTTTTAATTTCTGTAAGCAAATGTTGTTTCAAATACTCTATTGACCCTGCAAATACATCTATAGCTAGCATCTCCTTGTTATCTTCTTCTTTCAACTTTGTTTTCTTTGATAAATTCTGAAATAAAATAAGATAACAGATCAACTGCAGGGATTTTCCTGGGTGTCTATTAACTGGTAGAGTGCTGGAAGCCACTATCAGGGCTTTCGAGAAAAGTGAGGGTACCATGATAAAGGCCTCAAATTATTGATTATGTTTCATCTTCAGCTGCAGAAGCGAATATTTTTTGTTTGTGTAGATTTACTTCATTACAAATTATTGAAGAGTGCCAATAGGCACTCTTCAATAATTTGTAATGAAGAAAAATTTGTGGAATAAATTCCTATGTCCCAAAATAATCTAGCACTCAACCAATTAAGTAGAGATGGGCAATATACCAAAAAACCAAAACTGATACCCATATCATGGGGATACCGAAAAAAACGAATGGAACCAATCACTGAATACTGAAAATGTCTGAATTTTCAAATTTCTGACATTCACTATTTATAAGGCTTTGTTAATACTTGATAGCAGCTTAAGGTATCATTTTTATGAAAGAAGGGCCTCAACAATTTAGAGATGGGCAATATACCGAAAAACTGAACCGATACCGATATCATGGAGACACCGAAAAACCGAACCGACCCAATCTTTGAATACCGAAACCAACGGTATTTTCAATTTTCCCTGTGCATTCACTATTTATAAGGCCTTGATGAGGATTGATAGCAGTTGATGTGTTCATTTTCATGAAAGAAGTGACTGATTTTATTTTTCAGTTTTGTTAAGCCTTAAGAACCAGTGCAGTTGTACTAAATTATCAATAGTCTACGACCTGTACATGTCCAGTTGCTTAGCAGTGATTTCTAGCCAAGTCTTGGCTGCCTTAACAGGCAGCCAAGACTTGGCTAGAAATCACTGACCAGATAATTTTACTACTATCATCAGGCCCACCTAAAGATGACATCTTCAGGACACACATTCTATGATTACAGACGCCTTAAGTGGAGCTTGAAAAGTTAAGGCGGATTTAGAACAAGTCACCAAATTACTGTAGATATGATCTGTGTTGACAAAAGAATGACAATGTTGAGCCCATCAACAATGGCATGTGTAGCACTGTGATAGAATGATACAAGAACAACTTATTCTGTATTTTTCTGACATGGATTCCCCTACTATCAGTGAATCTGAAGTCACATACCGAATACCGAACCGATACCGCGGTATGCCCACACAAAAATACCGAAACCGATACCGAACTCAAAATTCCAATACCGCCCATCTCTAGTGCCTGTCATGCTTTGCAACAAATTAGCAATTGTTGCTTGGGTGGAATTGCCACTCTATGGGTGATTTAGTGATAATACACTCTCCATGTAACAATTCCGAAATCAATACCAAACTCCAAATTCCAGTACGGCCCATCTCTAGCTTTTAACCCTTTACCTAACATGAAAAGCAGACGACACATGCAAAAAAAATTCTCGAATAACTAATTTTTTTCATTTTTTGTCTCAAAAACATAGGTTATGACCCCTCATTGGAACGAGCTCAATGAAAAAAATAATGAAAATCAATTGGCGATTTTTGAGAATAGCGTTGGCCGGTTTTGGCCGTTACGTTGGGTAAAGGGTTAATATAATACTTTTTTCATACAGCTCTATAATCAATAAGGAAATATGAGTTACAAAAGTCAAAATGAAAGTTGAGGGTTGAATCACCAGCAGGAAGGTCATCCAAACCCCGAGGTCTAAATCATCCAAGATCTGATTCAACCAGATTCTGAATTATCCAACAAAAAGGTATGAATCCTCCAATGTTGGTGTTGTTCATGGTCCGAATTTTCTGCAAACCATGTCGAGAACATTCACCAAGTTATCATTGATTCACTTGTATGAGGTGACCAATTGTCCTGAATCCTCACTAGACTACAAGTTGTACATGTCCAGTTGCTTGGCAATGATTTCTAGCCAAGTCTTTTGACAGAAAGACTTGGCTGATGAAAGTGTCCATCACTCTGGAGCTGAACTTCACAAACTCGAACATAGTAAGTTAAAAGTGAAATAGCAAAATTGAATATCATTAGTTCCCTTGTTATTTGGTGAAACTTCAACACAACAGCATTGTGTGCACAATGTCAGAGCAATTCATGCACTTATAAATGTAAACTGTAGGGCTGGCCAAAGAAATATTTTGATACACAAATGCATAAAGTTTAAAGGTCACTGTAAATGGCAATTTTTTTTCAAAGAAGTGAATGCTAATCGTTAGCTCTTATCTAGAGGTCTAGGCCAATGAGCACACCAAGTTTTAAAACAATCCTATGATAAATGCGCTCTGTAAGACATGTCAAAGAGGAATGTTGATGCACAAATGAACTAAATTCAAAAATCATTGGAACCGTTGCTGACAGCAACAGTTTTTGACAGAAATGAAAAGAATGAAAGTGTCAATGACAATGTAGCTCAACTTGTTTAAGACATGTACATGTATAGAATGTGACACATCAATGACAAACATCTAGGTAATGACCTGATAACAAAGGTACATGTAAAGTATTGTAACGGTTTGTTCATAAATGCTGACCGTAGCCTGTAACAAATATATAGGTAAAGTAAAGGTGGGCGACAGTTAGATGCTAAACTAAAAAAGAAATCTTTGAGTCCCAGCGTGGGTCTGACTGAACCCAAAAATATTTGTTCTCATAGCACAGTGATAACAAAGGAACCCAAAAACACTCGTTCCTGTCACAAGGTGATAACAAAGGTACACCAAGAAGTTTCATGAAGATCAGTTCATAAATACAGACTCTAGCCCGAGCCGTATTGACATGTGCACTTACTGTGTATAAGTAGCACTGCCCAAATCAAAGTTCATCTAATTTGCATAATTTCTGCACGAGAAAAAAACCTGTATTATATGTGATGTATTCCATGTTACTAAACATTCATACAGAAATATATTCAAATCAGAACTTTCATACAAAAGTTCTGTACAAAAAAACTGATTGCACTAATTTTGGTACAAAAAGGTTGCTGGCAGCCATCTTGGATTGTGGACCGCACACAAAAACACTCGTTCTCATCCCACAGTGATAACAAAGGTACCCAAGAAGTTTCATAAAGATCGGTTCATAAATATGGCCTCTAGCCTGAGCCGTATAGAAGTTGTGTACAAAAAACTGATTGGACTTAATTTCGGTACAAAATGGCCACTGGCAGCCATCTTGAATTTTGGACCGCACCCAGAAACACTCATTCTCATCCCAAGGTGATAACAAAGGTACCCAAGAAGTTTCGTGAAGATTGGTTCATAAATACAGACTCCAGCCCGAGCTGTATTGACATGTGCACTTACTGTGTATAATAAGAAGCACTGAATAAATCAAAGTTCAACTAATTTGCATAATTTTTGCACAAGAAAAAAACCTGTATTATATGTGATGTATTCCATGTTACTAAACATTCATACAGAAATTTATTCAAATCAGAACTTTCATACAAAAGTTCTGTACAAAAAAACTGATTGCACCAATTTTGGTACAAAATGGCTGCCGGCAGCCATCTTGAATTTCAGACTGCACCCAAAAACACTTGCGTCCCAAGGTGATAACAAAGGTGCCCAAGAAGTTTCGTAAAAATCGGTTCATAAATACGGCCTCTAGCCCGAGCCATATTGGCATTTGCAGTTACAGTGCTGAAAGAAACATTAAATAGACCAAAGTTAGTCTAATTGGCATAATTTATGCACGAGAAAAAAACCTGTATTTTTTACGATGTATCCCATGGTACTAAACATTCACACAGAAAATTATTCAAATCAGTGCTTTCATATGGAAGTTCTGCGCAAAAATCTGATTGCACCTAATTTTGGTACAAAATGGCTGCCAGCAGCAGTCTTAGATTCGGACCGGACCCAAAAACACTCATTCTCATCTCACGGTGATAACAAAGGCACCCAAGAAGTTTCGTAAAGATCGGTTTATAAATAAGGCCTCTATCCCAAGCCGTGTGTACTGCACGACCGACGGACATATGGACAGACAGACGGCTTCCCCAAAGTTGAGCTAAAAATCAAAAGCTCCCATCCAGAGGTCACCCCGAACACCCATACCAAGTTTCAAAGCAATCTATTCATAAATGTGTCCTAAAGAGCATGCCAAATGAATAGGTTGATGCATAAATGCACCAAATGCAAAGGCTGTTGCTACAGCAACATTTTATTGATGAACCTGAGCCAAGTTTCAAAGCAATCCATTCATAAATGTGTGCTGCAGGGCAAGCCAAAGGAATAAGTTGATGTACATGTGCATTAATTTTAAAGGTAATTTCTGACGGCAAAACCTTATCCCAAACATGCATACCAAGTTTCAAACTGATCAATTCATAAATTCACCTGTGCTAAAGGAAAATGTTGATGCACAGATGCAATGAGTTCAAAGGTCGATGCAAATGGAAACATTCAGCAACGTTTTTCAACAGAAACGAAAGAAAATCAAAAGCTCCCATTTAGAGGTCACTCCAAACAACCACACCATGTTTCACAGCATTCAAATTGTAAACATGGACTGTGCCAAAAAATCAAAAAAATGTCAACAGAAAAATCACAAAGTTGAAGGTCATTGCTAATGACAACACTTTTTGATGAAAATTGAAGAAAATCTATAGCTCCCATCTAGAAGTCACCCAAAACAAGCATACCAGGTTTCAAACCAATCCATTCAGAAATGCACCCTGCAAAGCATGCCAAAGAAAAATATTGATGCAAAAATGGCAAACTTCAAAGAACATTGCTAACATTAACATTTCTTGATGGAAATGAAAGAAAATCAATAGCTTGCATCTAAATGTTGCTCCAAACAGCTCAACAAGTTTCAAAGCAATTGTCCAGATCATAAATGTGACCTGTGAATGTGCCAAAAGAAACTTTATCAATGCACAAAAGGGCAAAGTTGAAGGTCATTGCTAACAGCGTGTTTTTTGATGGGAATGAAAGAAACTTCCATCTAGAGGTCAACCCAAAAAACATTCAAAGTTTCAAAGCGATCTATTCATGAATGTACCTTGTAGGATGTTCCAAAGGGAAATGCTGATGCATAAAAGCACTGTTTGAAGGTTGTTGCTGTAGGCAACTTTTTGGATGATATTGGAAGAAAAACCGGCCGGTTATGGGGCACCGGCCGATTACGACAACCAGCAGTTAAAAACCGGCAGTTTCCGGTTATTCTATATTGAACACTGACAATTAAAAATCTCTTTGATATCTGGCCATTTCAATAAAGTTTCCCCATTAAAAATGTGTGTAGTGCATAGCAGAATATTTAGGGATTTGCAGTGCCAAGACATTACGGAATTTACCATTTGCAATCGGTATGAGGTCGCCACCATTTCTCGGCTGATCGAAGTCACTGCCCTTCAATCATAGTGCTGTACAATGCTGCATTGGGTACATGTACAAATAAAATGTGTTCAGCTGGCAGTCTGAAGTACTTCAGGATGCAAGAATCACAATACAATAAGAAATTAAAATTGGAGAAAAAACTAACAAGTGTTTGACCACCGAGGTGATATTAGTCCTCTACAGCGGTTTTGTGACATAGGGTGTTTTTGTCACAGAAGACACTAGAGTATATAAGCATCTTGGATTTTGAAAAAAAAATATTGAGCGTGCATAATCCCCTCACAACCCTTTATCCATGTACCATATATGAAAGGCATAGCTTGAACCATGTTGGAGGGAGGGGGTGGTAACATAAAATAGAGAAAAAAGCATAACACAACAAAAATGGCCGCCATTCTGCCATATTGGATTTTGAAAAATAAATATTGATTGTGCATCATCCCCTCAGAACCATTTATCCATGTACCAAATATGAAAGGTGTAGCTTGAAGCATATTAGCGGGAGAGGTGGTAACATAAAAACAGACAGACAGACAGACAGACAGACAGACAGACAGACAGACAGACAGACAGACAGACAGACAGACAGACAGACAGACAGACAGACAGACAGACAGACAGACAGACAGACAGACAGACAGACAGACAGACAGACAGACAGATGTTAGATTTTGAAGAAAAAAAATATTGAGCGTGCATAATCCCCTCACAACCCCTTTATCCATGTACCATATATAAAAAGTGCAGCTTGAACCATGTTGGAGGGAGCAGTGGTAACATAAAATAGAGAAAAAAGCTTTAAAAACACAACAGAAATTGTTGCCATGGCGCCATCTTGAATTTTGAAAAAAAAATATTGAACGTGCAACATCCCATTACAACCCTCTATCCATGTGCCAGATATAAAAAGTGTAGCTTGAACCATGTTGGAGTGAGGGGTGGTAACATAAAATAGAGAAAAAAGCTTAAAAAACACAACAAAAATGGCCGTCATGCCGCCATCTTGGATTTTGAAGAAAAAATATTGAACGTGCATTATCCCCTCCCAACCCTCTATCCATGTGCCAAATATGCAATGTGTAGCTTGAACCATGTTGGTGGGAGGGGTGGTAACATGAAAATAGAGAAAAAAAGCTTAAAAAACACAACAATGAAAGTGTCAATGACACTGTAGCTCAACTTGACAAACTTGAACTTGGTAAGTTATAAATGAAATGGCAAAATTGAAGAACAGAGTAATCCATCAATTTTTAAATGTAAATTGTAAGACTGGCTAAAGGAAGAATGTTGATACACAAATGCAGTATGTTCAGAGGTTACTGTAAATGGCAACTTTTTTCACAGAAATGAATGCTAATCAATAGTTCTTATCAAAAGATCTTGTCTAATGAGCACACCAAGTTAAACAATCATACCAGGTTTCAAAGCAATCCAATCATAAATGTGCCCTGTAAGGTGTGCCAAAGGGAAATATTGAGGTCTGACTAAACTAAGTTCTAAGAACGTTGGCCATGGCAACATTTTTTGACGGAAATTGAAGAAAATCGATTGCTCCCCTCTAGAGGTCACCCTAAACAAGCACACCAGGCTTCAAAGCAATCCAATCATAAATGTGCCCTCTAGGGTGTGCCAAAGGGAAATATTGTGGTTTGACTAAACTAAGTTCTAAGAACGTTAGCCACGGCAACATTTTCTTACGGAAATTGAAGAAAATCGATAGCTTCCATCTAGAGGTCACCGTAAACAAGCATACCAGGTTTCAAAGCAATCCAATCAAAAATGTGCCCTGTAGGCTGTGCCAAAGGGAAATATTGTGGTTTGACTAAACTAAGTTCTAAGAACATTGGCCGCGGCAACATTTTTTGATGGAAATTGAAGAAAATCGATAGCTCCCATCTAGAGGTCACCCCAAACAAGCATGCCAGGTTTCAAAGCAATTCAATCATAAATGTGCTCTGTAGGGTGTGCCAAAGAGAAATATTGAGGTCTTCTGACTAAACTAAGTTCTAAGAACATTGACCGCGGCAACATATTTTGACGAAAATTGAAGAAAATCGATGTGCCCTGTAGGGTGTGCCAAAGGGAAATATTGGGGTCTGACTAAACTAAGTTCTAAAAACGTTGGCCGTGGCAACATTTTTTGACGGAAATTGAAGAAAATCGATAGCTCCCATCTAGACATCACCCTAAACAAGCATACCAGGTTTCAAAGCAATCCAATCATAAATGTGCCCTGTAGAGTGTGCCAAAGGGAAATATTGTGGTTTGACCAAACTAAGTTCTAAGAACGTTGGCCACGGCAACATTTTTTGCCGGAAATTGAAGAAAATCGATAGCTCCCATCTAGAGGTCACCCCAAATAAGCATACCAAGTTTCAAAGTGATCTGATCATAAATGCGACCCGTGAGGTGTGCCAAAGGAAATTGTGGACATATGTACTAACGTACTAAAGTACGTACATACATTTGCCGATGGACGAGAAGTGATGGCAATAGCTCAGCTTGACTTTGACAAGTTGAGCTAAAAATGGCCGCCATTTCGCCATCTTGGATTTTGAAAAAAAAATTTTGAGCGTGCAGCATTCCCTCAGAACCATTTATCCATGTACCAAATATGAAAGGTGTAGCTTGAACCATGTTGGTGGGAGGGGTGGTAACATGAAAATAGAGAAAAAAAGCTTTAAAAACACAACAAAAATGGTCACCATTCTGCCATCCTGGATTTTGAAAAAAAAATTTTGAGCATGCATCATCCCCTCAGAACCATTTATTCATGTACCAAATATGAAAGGTGTAGCTTAAAGAATGTTGGAGGGAGAGGTGGTAACATAAAAAAAACAGACAGACAGACAGACAGACAGACAGACAGACAGACAGACAGACAGACAGACAGACAGACAGACAGACAGACAGACAGACAGACAGACAGACAGACAGACAGACAGACAGACAGACAGACAGACAGACAGACAGACAGACAGACAGACAGACAGACAGACAGACAGACAGACAGACAGACAGACAGACAGACAGACAGACAGACAGACAGACAGACAGACAGACAGACAGACAGACAGACAGACAGACAGACAGACAGACAGACAGACAGACAGACAGACAGACAGACAGACAGACAGACAGACAGACAGACAGACAGACAGACAGACAGACAGACAGACAGACAGACAGACAGACAGACAGACAGACAGACAGACAGACAGACAGACAGACAGACAGACAGACAGACAGACAGACAGACAGACAGACAGACAGACAGACAGACAGACAGACAGACAGACAGACAGACAGAGTGCAATCTTATAGTCCACTTACGGTTCCCGTAGGGGACTAAAAACACACTCTTTTTTTAATGATATATGATTGTTATGCAACATGTAAGTCGCATGAGTGTCACAAACACGTTTTCAGTTTGTAAAGTTCATTTTTTAATTGTTATCTCCCTTGACGTTTCTCACCAATGTTGATTCCAGAGTACATGTAAATACTGCAGAAACACATCAGGTGAGATAACAAGTTGAATGAAAGTGTCAACGACATTGTAGCTCAACTTGTTAAGACATGTACATGTACAGTATGTGACACAACAATGACAAACATCTTGGTAATGACCTGATAACAAAGTTACATAAAGTATTGTAATGGTCTGTACATAAATACTGACCGTAGCCTGTAACAAATGTATAGGTAAAGTATTGTAAAGGTGGGTGACAGTCAGATGCTAAACTAGAAAAGAAATCTTTGAGTCCCAGAGTGGGTCTGACTGAACCCCAAAATATTTGTTCTCATAGCACAGTGATAACAAAGGCACCCCAAAACACACTCGTTCCTGTCCCAAGGTGAAAACAAAGGTACCAAAGAAGTTTCGTGAAGATCAGTTCATAAATACGAGCTGTTTCGAAGTTGTGATAAAAAACTGATTGGATCTAATTTCGATACAAAATGGCCATTGGCAGCCATCTGGAATTTTGGACCGCACCCAGAAACACTCGTTCTGGTCCCAAGGTGATAACAAAGGTACCCAAGAAGTTTTGTGAAGATCAGTTGATAAATACAGCCTCCAGCCCGAGCCGTATTGACATGTGCACTTACAGTGTATAAGTAGCACTGAATAAATCAAAGTTCATCTAATTTGCATAATTTCTGCACGAGAAACAAAAACGTACTATATGTGATGTATTCCATGTTACTAAACATTCATACAAAAATTTATTCAAATCAGAACTTCCATACAGAAGTTCTGTACAAAAGACTGATTGCACTAAGTTTGGTACAAAATGGCTGCTGGTGGCCATCTTGAATTTCGGACCACACCCAAAAACACTCGTTCTCATCCCACGGTGATAACAAAGGTATCCAAGAAGTTTCCTGAAGATCGGTTCATAAATACAGCCTCTAGCCTGAACCGTATAGAAGTTGTGTACAAAAAACTGATTAGACCTAATTTCGGTACAAAATGGCCACTGGCAGCCATCTTGAATTTTGGATCGCACCCAGAAACACTGTGACTGTGCTAAAGGTTTTCGGGGCTTCGGGTCCCTGTAGCCGTCACAATTGCCCAATCAGGACCAAAAGGGGACTCTTTTATCTAGACATTGTATGAAGACAACCCACCAAGTTACAATTAAATTCCTCAATAAATATGACGTGTAGACTGTGCTAAAGGTTTTCAGGTTTTGGGCTCGGGCTGTCGTCACAGTTGGCAGATCACACCCAAATGGGGAAATTCTCATCTAGAGATCATAAGGAGTCATCCTACCAAGTTACAATGAAATCCCTCCACATTAAACATGATGACCTGCAGACTGTGCTAAAAGTTTTTGGGTTTCGGGCTTGGGCAGCCATCACGGTTGATAGATCATGCCCAAAAGGGGACGTTCTCATCTAGGCATTATACAGAGGCATCCTACCAAGTTACAATGAAATCCCTTCATAAATACAACCTGTAGACTGTGCTAATGGTTTTCAGGTTTTGGGCTTGGGCAGCCATACCGGCTGCCCGATCGCCACCAAAAGGGGACGTTCTCATCTACACATGCCCCCAAACCTGCATATGAAATTCTGTGACGATCAGACAAGTACTGCGGGGTGTAGCTCGTGCTAAAGGAAAATGTGAACAGACTCACAGACTTCCGCATGCATGTTGGCAATAGCTTATCTTGACTATGTCAAGTTAAGTTAAAAATTAGGGAGCATGGTGGCATTGTGGTAACCGGTTCTTATCAGATCACCAAAGTTATGCAATGTCGAGCCCGGTTAGTCCTTGGATGGGTGACCATCTGAGTGATCGATTCGGACACCCACATTGTGTCCTTGGGCAAGGCACTGAACCCCAATTGTCCACATGGAGGCCACGATGACGCCGTGTACTAAGGCAGACTGCATGTCGATGGTGTTCAAGTCTTCCACCAATCTAACCCTGCCTGTGGTGCAGTGTCGAGTTACGATGTTGGGGAGCTGGTAGCTTCTCATCGATGCTCGGTGGTTCTCTCCGGTAAAACTGCCACCGACATGATATGATCTTGGCTATTAAAGTGTTGTTAAACCCTAATAAATAAATAGGATAACAAGAGGCCCCAGGGGGCCTGAGGGCACTCACCTGACATGGTAGTCTAAATATCAAACCAGGGACTTGACTTGAATAAGCTGCATACGCCCCTCCTAAGAAAAGCATATACCAACTAGATGAAGCGATTGTGCCCACACAATACACAGGATTTTCCTTCTATTTTCAGTTCCTGCACTTTTACGTCCCAAAATTGAGATAAGCACATAAAAAACAGATTTTTTTCCCAAACAAAATACTTTCAGCCTAAATTTTTTTCTTCTTCTTAAAACGCATAAAAAACGATAAAACTAATTTCAGGATTTTGGTCCAAAATTTTCTAAGTCCCACCCGGACCCCAAATTTTCAGGGTAAAAAAAAAAAAAAAATTTTTTCTCTTAAAATTGACAGAAATGCATAAAAAACAAAAAAAAAAAAATTTTTTGGATTTTGGTCCAAAATTTTCTAAGTCCCACCCGGACCCCAAATTTTCAGGGGAAAAAAATTTTTTTTTTTTTTTTTGTCTTAAAATTGACCGAAACGCAGAAAAAACAAAAACAAAAATTTTTCGGATTTTGGTCCAAAATTTTCTAAGTCCCACCCAGACCCCAAATTTTCAGGGTAAAAAAAAAAAATTTTTTTTTTGTCCAAAAATTGACCAAAACGCATAAAAAACAAAAACAAAAATTTTTTCGGATTTTGGTCCAAAATTTTCTAAGTCCCACCCAGACCCCAAATTTTCATAAAAGACAAAAAAAATTTTTTTCAGATTTTGGTCCAAAATTTTCTAAGTCCCACCCGGACCCCAAATTTTCAGGGGAAAAAATTTTTTTTTTTTTTTTTTTTTTGTCTTAAAATTGACCGAAACGCAGAAAAAACAAAAAAATTTTTTTTTTCGGATTTTGGTCCAAAATTTTTCAAGTCCCACCCGGACCCCAAATTTTCAGGGGAAAAAAAAAAAATTTTTTTTGTCTTAAAATTGACCAAAACGCAGAAAAAAGAAAAAAAAAAAATTTTTTTTGGATTTGAGTCCAAAATTTTTCAAGTCCCACCCGGACCCCAAATTTTCAGGGGAAAAAAAAAAAAAAAAAAAATTTTTTGTCTTAAAATTGACCGAAACGCAGAAAAAACAAAAAAAATTTTTTTTGGATTTTGGTCCAAAATTGTCTAAGTCCCACCCGGACCCCAAATTTTCAGGGGAAAATTTTTTTTTTTTTTTTTTTTTTTTTTTTTGTCTTAAAATTGACAGAAATGCATAAAAAACAAAAAAAAAAATTTTCTGATTTTGGTCCAAAATTGTCTAAGTCCCACCCGGACCCAAAATTTTCAGGGGAAAAATTTTTTTTTTTTTTTTTTTTTTTTTGTCTTAAAATTGACCGAAACGCAGAAAAAACAAAAGAAAAATTTTTTCGGATTTTGGTCCAAAATTTTTCAAGTCCCACCCGGACCCCAAATTTTCAGGGGGAAAAAAAAAAAAAATTTTTTGTCTTTAAATTGACAGAAATGCATAAAAAACAAAAAAAAAATTTTCTGATTTTGGTCCAAAATTTTCTAAGTCCCACCCGGACCCCAAATTTTCAGGGTTAAAAAAAAAAAAAAAATTTTTTTTGTCTTAAAATTGACAGAAATGCATAAAAAACAAAAAAAAATTTTTTTTCGGATTTTGGTCCAAAATTTTCGAAGTCCCACCCGCACCCCAAATTTTCAGGGGAAAAAATTTTTTTTTTTTTTTTGTCTTAAAATTGACCGAAAGGCAGAAAAAACAAAAAAAAATTTTTCCGGATTTTGGTCCAAAATTTCGAAGTCCGCAACGGGACCCCAAATTTTCAGCCTAAATATGAACCCAGGGATTTGGCTTCAACAAACTTGAATCTCACCCCCCCCCCCCTAAGGATGCTGCATACCAAATATCAAAACATTCTTATTGCTAGATCTGAAGAAGAAGATTTTTCAAAAATACTCCTCATACTGCACTAATTTAAACATTTGGGCTACCTTAGAGAGCCCAAATATCCACCCAGGCAATTCATTTCAATAAACATGTGAAACAATCTTACAAAGATGTTATATGTGAAATTTGAAAGCTTTTGGAGCAGTGGTTTCGCAGAAAAGTAGTCTTATGTTTTTCCCATTACCCACAGTGTTAAAAAATGCTGACTCAGCACTTTTTCAAAACTCCCCAAAAAGTACCCCATGATAAAACCGATGGCAAATTTTTTTTATCATTCCATTCTGTTGGTCCTAAGGAAGCTTCACAACAAATAAGAATTCTCAGTGCCGTGCAGTTTTGGAGATATGGGCATTTTCATTTTTTTCTATTTTTAGCTGCTCTGGTTCCCACGGGGCTATGGGGAAAAAAATTTCGCCATAAATTAGGTACTTATGACCCAATAAGCACTCATGTAAAATTTGGTTCAAATCGGCCTCGCGGTTTGGAAAATAGAAATTTGGGGCGGGGCCAAAATTTTTGCCCCTCCTTTAACATCGTCAAATATAGCCCCTCCAACTTCTCTTGAACAAACTTGAGTCTACACCTCAAAAGGAAGCTGCATACCAAATATCAAGTCTCTGCTATTGCTGGTTCTTGAGAAGAAGATTTTTTAAGAATTCGAGCATTTTTGCCCCATCACTCTGCTCAATGTGAGCCGAAACCTAATTTGACAAAAAATCAAAATCCACTTATATAATCCCTACTTACATGAAATTTCATTAATATGCGGCCAGTGGTTTGGGAGAAAAAGCCCAAATACCACCTTCACGACGGATGCCGGACGACGGACGAAAAGTGATCAGAATAGCTCACCCTGACTTTCAGTCAGGTGAGCTAAAAATTACAGAACCTTGGCTGAGGTTTCTAGAGAAGAATTGGATGCTTGTACAGGCAGCCAAGACTTCACTACACATCACTGTTAAATCAAAGCATTACCTTATTATGAGACAGCAAAAAATATGTATAACTCTCCATATTTTTAGGGACACTTTCAGAATCAATGACAGAATTAAATGAACTTAACTTTGTGTGAGAATCAACCTATTCAAAGTTGATTCTCACTGCTTTACTTATTTACTGCTGGTTAAGGTCACATATTTCTGCACAATGGCTAATCATGACCACAATATGGAAATACAAGAGGCCCCCAAGGAGCCTGAGGGTGCTCACCTGACATGGTAGCCTAAATATCAACCCAGAGAATTGATTTCAACAAGTTGCAACTGCTCTTCCTAAGAAAAGCTTACACCAAATATCCAAAGATTCTGAGCAGTGGATCTAAAAAAAAAGAAGATTTTTAAAGAACATTCCTCATATTGAACTAAGTTATAATTCAGGCTCCCACAGAGAGCCCATATATGAACACAGGGACTTGGCTTTAACAAACTTGAATCTCACCCACCCCCCCCCCACCCCCACCCACCCCCACCCACCCCCAAGGATGCTGCACACCAAATATCAAAACATTCCGACTGCTGGATCTGAAGAAGAAGATTTTTAAAGAAAATTCCTCATTTTAAAGTTACAATTCGAGCTCCCACAGTGAGTCCAAATATGGACCTAGGGGCATGGCTTGAACAAACCTGAATCTCACCCCCTAAGGATGCTGCATACCAAATATCAAGACATTCCGACTGATGGATCTGAAGAAGATTTTTAAAGAAAATTCCTCATTTTGAACTAAGTTATCATTTGGGCTCCCACAGTGAGTCCGAATATGAACCCTGGGACTTGGCTTGAACAAACTTGAATCTCACTCCCCTAAGCATGGTGCATACCCAATATCAAAAGATTCTGTCTGCTGGATCTTGAGAAGAAGATTTTTTAAGAAATTTGCCTGAAATGCACTAAGTTCAAATTTGGGCTCCTATACTGAGCCCAAATATAAACCCAGGGGGCCGATTTGAACAAACTTGAATCAGATCCGCCCCACAATGTTGCATACCAAATATCAAAAGATTCTGCCTGCTCGATCTGGAGAAGAAGATTTTTTAAGAAATTTGCCTGAAATGTACTAAGTTCGAATTTGGGCTTCTATAGTGAACCCAAATATGAATCTAGGGAGCCGATTTGAACAAATTTGAATCAGATCCACCCCACAATGTTGCATACCAAATATCAAAAGATTCTGCCTGCTGGTTCTGGAGAAGAAGATTTTTTAACAAATTTGCCTGAAATGCACTGTTTGTTTGTTTGTTTGTTGATGTTAACGTCACATATTTATGCACCATGGCTAATCATGACACAACATGGAGATGACGTCAAGTTTAGTCAAACGTTGATCCACGTGTTGCCCATTTTAGAGGACTTTCACCCCAAGCATTGGTGACTGGGTCCTATTTTACTAGTAAAGCGGAACTGGTTTACCACAGTAAACAAGTGCTGTTTACTTCCCGGGGTTCCCACGGGGACCTGAAATGCACTAAGTTCAAATTTGGGCTCCTATACTGAGCCCAAATATATACCCAGGGGGGCTGATCTGAACAAACTTGAATCAGATCCACCCCACAAATTTGCATACCAAATATGAAAAGATTCTGCCTGCTGGATCTGGAGAAGAAGATTTTTTAAGAAATTTGCCTGAAATGTACTAAGTTTGAATTCGAGCTTCTATAGGCGAGCCCAAATATGAATCTAGGAAGCCGATTTGAACAAACTTGAATCAGATCCACCCCACAATGTTGCATATCAAATATCAAAAGATTCTGCCTGCTGAATCTGGAGAAGAAGATTTTTTAAGAAATTTGCCTGAAATGCACTAAGTTTGAATTCAGGCTTCTATAGTAAGCCCAAATATGAATCCAGAGGGCCGATTTTAACAAACTTGAATCAGATCCACCCCACAATGTTGCATACCAAATATAAAAAGATTCTGCCTGCTGGATCTGGAGAAAAAGATTTTTTAAGAAATTTGTCTGAAATGCACTAAGTTCGAAATCGGGCTCCTATACTGAGCCCAAATATGAACCCAGGGGGCCGATTTGAACAAACTTGAATCAGATCCACCCTACAATGTTGCATACCATATATCAAAAGATTCTGCCTGCTGGATCTGGAGAAGATTTTTTAATCTTTTTCCCATTGCCTACAGTGTTAAAAAGTGCTGACTCAGCACTTTTTCAAAGTCCTGAAAAAAGTACCTTGTGATCAAACCGATAGGGATTTTTTTAAACCATTCTATACTACTGGATAAAAGTAAGCTTTATACAAAATAAGAATTCTCTGTGCCATGTAGTTTTGGAGATATGGCAGTTTTAAGGTTTTTCCTCTTTTTAGCTCCTGAGGTTCCCACGGGACAATGAGAAAAATTTTTGTGCGTCAATCAACTACTTTTGACCCATATCACATATCAAATTTGGTTCAAATCGACCTCACGGTTCAGAAAATAGAAATTTTAGGCATGGCCAAAATTTTTGCCCCTCCCATAACGAAGGCAAATAATGCCTGACAAACTTCTCTTGAACAAATGATTCTAAACCTCAAAAGGAATCTGTATACCACATATCAAGTCTCTGCTAATGGTGGTTCATTAGAAGATTTTCAAAAAATTTGGCCATTTTTCCCCCACACCTCTGCTCAATACGACCTGAAACCTAATTTGGATAAAAATCAAAATGCCCCTATATAACCACCACTTACATGAAATTTAATTAAAATGTGGCCAGTGGTTTAGGAGAAAGAGGCTCAAACACCACCTTCACGTAGGATGACGGACGACGGACAAAGAGTGATAAGAAAAGCTCACCCTGACTTTCAGTAAGGTGAGCTAAAAATCAAGTTTAATCAATCTTTTATACCTATGTTGCCATTTTAGAGGACATCCATCCCAAGCATAGCATACTATTTTTCCAGTAAAAAAAAGATTATTTACCACAGTAAACAAGCAGTGTTTCACTTCCAGGGATTCTCACTGATATCCTTCAGCAAATCGATTCTAATTATCGCAAGAATTTTAAGCCCTGGCCTGCCTTCTCAAACCACAAATGTTGGAAAGCACACTCTAGGAGTGTTAATAGCATGATTCTTTTGCTATTAATCCATTACAATATTTGTTTCTTCAATTTAAAATACAGAATTTCCTGACAGTGACACTTTTAACTACATTCATCAGAAAAGAACAATGAAAGTGTCAATGACACTGTAGCTCAACTTGTGTAAGACACGTACAAGTATAGTATGTGACACAGCAATGACACACATCCAGGTAATGACCAAATAACAAAAGCACATATAAAGTATTGTAACAGTCTGTACATAAATGCTGTCTGTAGCCTGTAACACTCTTAGAGTGGGTCTGACTGAACCCAAAAATATTTGTTCTCATAGCACAGTGATAACAAAGTCACCCAAAAACACTCATTCCTGTCCCAAGGTGTAACAAAGGTACCCAAGAAGTTTCGTGAAGATCGGTTCATAGCCCAAGCCATATAGACATGTGTACTTACTGTGTATAAGTAGCGTTGAATAAATCAAAGTCCATCTAATTTGCATAACGTCTGCACGAGAAAAAAACCTGTATTATATGCGATGTATTCAATGTTACTAAACATTCAGACAAAAATTTATTCGAATCAGAACTTTCATACAGAAATTCTGTACAAAAAACTGATTGCACTAACTAAAGTACAAAATGACTGCTGGTGGCCATCTTGGATTTTGGACCGCACCAAAAAACACCCGTTCTCGTCCCACGGTGATAACAAAGGAACTCAAGAAGTCTCATGAAGATCAGTTCAAAAATACAGCATCTAGCCCGAGCCAAATTGACATGTGCACTTACAGTATATAAGAAGCACTGAATAAATCAAAGTTCGTCTAATTTGCATAATTCCTGCACAAGAAAAACCCTGTATTATATGTGATGTATTCCATATTATTAAACATTCATTCAAAAATTTATTCAAATCAGAACCTTCATATAGAAGTTCTGTACTGATTGTACCTAATTTTGGTACAAAATGGCCGTCGGGTAAAATCACCCTGAGTGTATTACAAATCAAATTCTCAAATACACAAAACACTCACCAATGAATATATTTTCTCCACCTGAAAATCTTTTGGCAATATCACTGTCAGGAAACATCCTTGTAAACAAATCTGATATATCTTTGCAGCTACTGTACCCATAATGTGAGCAGACACATTTGAGGGCCCACAAAATTTCTGCAGTGAATATGTCAGAAGAGTGCACAGAGTACGATTGGACAGACGTCCCAACAGCAGAAACCAACCCTGTCCCAACTGAATTAACTGTACCGACTTCAAATAGCAGATGATGCACAGTGACTGTGAGCATTTTTTTTTTTTACAAAGTTTGTTAAAGTCCAAGTTTTTTGCCTTCTCGTTCGCAATATTGACGTGTTTCGATGAAAGTGTTTGCGAGCGAAGAGCAGCCTCTCCCATGTTCACTATGCTAAAATTTTTAAAACACAACAGACATCTTGCCAAATTCGCGTCACCGGCAACTGGAGACAACCACAAAGAAAATTTGGTATTACGAAGCCACTGTTCTTGAACTTTACACTTCCCCATTTCCAAATTCAGTAATTAATAATTTTCCAAGAAACAATTATGCTGAACATAATTCTGATGTATATCCAAAATTAATTTATGGTTTAAATATGCGTTTACTTATTCACCACAAAACAGACTATCAACATTTCAAAGCATGTGTATACAATTGCTTTTGATTAAGAAACATGCTCCAATTGGCTAAAACAATAGAATGAGGAAACAGCAACCAATCATAACATCCATTTCTGAAATTCACGCAGATAACTCGGATTACTCCATTTATTGCCGTAAAACGTCGGTCATAGCAAGTTTGTTTTTCCAGTCGGACAAATTTTAGAAATGCCCCGTTTTCAAGACTTTTCAAGGCCTTGAATTTTTTTTTTCAAATTCCATACTTTTTAAGACTTTTCAAAACCTGCCGGAACCCTGATAAATACAACCTCTAGCCCGAGCGGTATTGAATTGTTGAAGGACAGACAGGCCATGGCATAACCTCAAATTTGACTTAAGTCAAAGTTGAGCTAAAATGATGTCTAGAAAATGTATGCATTACGCAGCCAGAGCTGCACAAAAATAATGTCTGATTTTCTAAATTTCAGTTCTGCAAAAAATCTGGCATTTTTCCAGGAGTTTTCAGGATCTGGAAACAATTTTGTTTATTATTCCATTGTTTGTTTCTTCCATTCAAAATACAGAATTTCAAGACACTTTCATCAGAAGAGAACAAAAACGGTGTCACCCCATAATATGTACACCACACAGCCAGGGCAAAAAATGAAAGTGTCAATAACACTGTAGCTCAACTTGTCTGTGTGCTGTGTTTGATGAAAAGGATAATGTTCTATGTTTATGAAAGGATTATATGAAATAAGACAAGAATTGTGATAATTGGGAATATGTTCATTTCTGTTTCCTGTATGCTATGCTATGTATTAGAAATAATGAGGTGTACACTGTACTAAAGGGCGGAGGAGTGAGTTAATGTATGTGGCCCTCATAGTTAATGTATGTCAAAGAAAGTTACGAAGTTACAGTGAAATTATTCCAAAACGAGTCATCCTATCAAGTTACATTGAAATCCCTTCATAAATATGGCCTGTAGACTGTGCTAGGTTTTCAGGCTTCAGGCCTGTGTAGCCATGACGGTTGACTGATTACTAATAGGATGTCCTCATCTCGTCATTATACTAAGTCATTCTTCTTAGTTACAATGAAATCCCTTCATAAATACGACCTGTGGTCTGTACTAAAGTTTTTCGGGTTTTGGGCTCGGGAAGCCATAATGGTTGAATGATTGCGACCAAAAGGGGACATTGTCAACTGGGCATCATCTGGAGTGATCCTACAAGCTACAAAAAAATCCCTTCATAAATATGACCTGTAGACTGTGCTCAAGGTTTTCAGGCTTCGGGCCCCAGAAGCCGCCACAGTTGACCAATCACAACCAAAAGGGGATGTCATCATCTGGGCATTATATGGAGTCAACCTAACCTAACAAGTTACAATGAAATCCTTACATAAATATGACCTATAGACTATGCTAAAGGTTTTGGGGTTTTGGGCTCGGGCAGCCATCAAGGCTGAATGATTGCGACCAAAAGGGGACGTTCTCATCAAGACATTATTTGGAGTCATTCTACCAAGCTACAATGAAATCTCTTCATAAATATGACCTGCAGAATGTGCTAAAGGTTTTTGGGCTCCCTTCATAAAAATGATCTGCAGACTGTGCTAATGGTTTTCGGGCTTCGGGCCCCTGTAGCCATCACAGTTGCCCAACCATGTCCAAAAGTGGACGTTCTCATCCAGACATTATATGAAGTCAACCTACCAAGTTACAATAAAATCCCTTCATAAATATGACCTGTAGACTGCGCTAAAGGTTTTCAGGCTTCAGGCTCGGGCAGCCACCATAGTTGAATGATCGCAACCGAAAGGGGAATTCTCATCTCGGCATCATCTAGAGTGATCCTATGAAGTTACAATGAAATCCCTTCATAAATATGACCTGCAGACTGTGCTCAAGGTTTTCGGGCTTTGGGCTCCTGAAGCCGTCACAGTTGACCAATCATGACCAAAAGGGGATGTCATCATCTAGGCATTATATGGAGTCAACCTAACAAGTTATAATGAAATCCTTACATAAATACGACCTATAGACTATGCTAAAGGTTTTTGGGCTCGGCATCCATCAAGGCTAAATGATCGCGACCAATAGGGGACATTCTCATCTAGACCTTATTTGGAGTCATTCTACCAAGTTACAATGAAATCACTTCATAAATATGACTTGTAGATTGTGCTAAAGGTTTTCAGGCTTCGGGCTCCTGTAGCCGTCACAACTGCCCAATCACATCCAAAATGAGACGTTCTCATCTAGACATTATATGAAGTCAACCTACAAAGTTACAATGAAATCCCTCCATAAATATGACCTGTAGACTGTACTAAAGGTTTTTGGGTTTTGGGCTCAAGCTGTCGTCACGGTTGACAGATCGCAACCAAATGGGGAAGATCTCATCTGTATGCTAGGTTTTCAATAAGAATAGTATGAGTGTAGACTGTACTAATGAATTACGACCTGGGTTGATGTTGTCCTAACAGTTAAGGTACATGTATGTCAATCAAAGTTGCCAAGTTACAGTAAAATCATTCCAAAACAAGTCATCCTACCAAGTTACAATGAAATCCCTTCAAAAATATAACACATAAACTTTGCTAAAGGAATGGTTAGGTAGTCACGGTTGACCGAACATGACCAAAATAGGAGAGTCTCATATAGATATCATACCAAGCTATCCTATCACATTACAATGAAATCCCTTCATAAAAACCTTTACGCAGTACTAAATGAATCTAGTGACCAGGTGGCAGTCTCATCCAGACATCATACCAAGTTATCCTTCCAAGTTAAAATGAAATTGCTTCATAAATATGAACTGTAGACTCTGCTAAACAAATCTAGGCCATGTGCCTGTGTGGCAGTCACAGTTGATCGATCACGGCCAAAATAGGGCATTCCCATCTAGACAATATACAGAGTCATCCAAACAGGTTACAATAAAATCCCTTCATAAATACGACCTGAAGACTGTGCTAAACGTTTTCGGGTCCACGTAGCCGTCACGGTTGAGCAATCACGACTAAAAGGGGATGTTCCCATTTAGATATTATACAGAGTCATCCTACCAAGTTACAATGAAGTCTCTTCATAAATAAGACCTGTAGACTGTGCTAAAGGTTTTCAGGTTTTGGGGTCTTGCAGCAGTCACGGTTGGCCGCTCATGACCAAAAGGAGACGTTCTCATCCAGACATTATAGAGTCATCCTACAAAGTTACAATGAAATCCCTTCATAAATACGACCAGTAGACTGAGCTAAAGGTTTTTGGGTTACAGGCTCTCGCAGCCATCACGTTTGACCGATTCAGGCCAAAATGGGATGTTCTCATCTAGACATGACCTAGAACCTGCATGTGTAATTTTGTGATGATCGGACAAGAACTACGGGGTGTAGCCTGTGCCCAAGAAAATGTGGACAGACTACTGCATGCATGATTGCAATAGCTTACCTTGACTTGGTCAAGATAAGCTAATTATGTCTGTTTTTCCAAGAATTTGGGGTACAGTAGAATCTGTCTTGAGAGACCGCCCTTTCGGACACACAAAAGTGGTCTCTCAAGACAGGTGGTCTCTCATAACAGGTTTCAGGTTTTCTCAAGTCAGTGAATAACCAACCACAAAATTCAGAAATGGAGAAGAATAGATTTTTGTAATTACTTTGTAGTTCTTTTTTATAAAGTTTTTGTAACAAATTGAAATGGACTGTTATAAAAATTCTAAAAATAAAATAGTGTTGAAAATAATCTTCATTGAAGATTTTCAACACTAATTTATTTTTATAATTTTTATAACAGTCCATTTCAATTTGTTACAAAAAGATTTTCAACACAAATTTAATTTTATTCCTATCTGTCACATTTCAGGTATGCATGAAATTGTTTATTCAGCAATAATCCTAATCTTTTCACAGGGGTCTTATAAAAACATCTCAATCTTTAATGAGTTTTGTAACTGAATAGCAATTGAAACTCAATTAAGAGCTTTTAATACTTTTAATTATGTTTGTATAACCACAGTGGATTTTCCACTTCCAGATCAGGTAAAAAGTTTTTGTCATGTTTCAGTCTTCAAAGGGGCGGTCTCTCAAGACAGGTCCATTATGGCATAAAAACACAAGTTGGTACCAGGTCACAGTGGTCTCTCAAGACAGGTGGTCTCTCAAGACAGGTGGTCTCCCATAGCAGGTCCATTATAGAGTAAAACCAATCGGTGCCTGGCAGATGTGGTCTCTCAAGACAGGTGGTCTCTCAAGACAGTGGTCTCTCAAGACAGGTTTTACTGTACTGCCGGGAAAAAACCCAGAATTTTTCCTGCAGTATTTAGAATTTGGAATCTGTTGTGTTTGTTATTCTTTTAGGATGTTTGTTTCTTCCATTTAAAATACAGAATTTCATCACAATTTTAACTGAGTTCATCAGAAGAGAACAATGAAAGTGCCAATGACACTGTAGCTTAACTTAACTGTGTGTTGTGTTTGATGAAAAGGATGAGGTTCAATTATTATGAAAGGACAATGAAATAAGACAAGAATTGTGATAATTGGAAATTTGTTAATTTCTGTTCCCCATATGCTATGTTTTCAATAAAAATAATATGAGGTGTACACTGTACTAAAGAATTGAGGGGTGGGTTAATGTTGCCCTCGCAGTTAATGTATGTGGCCCTCACAGTTAATGTATGTCAATGAAAGTTACCAAGTTACAGTGAAATTATTCTAAAATGAGTCATCCTATCAAGTTACAATGAAATCTCTTCATAAATATGGCCTGTAGACTGTGCTAAAGGTTTTTGGGCTTCGGGCACGTGTAGCCATCATGGTTGACCGATCACAAACAAAAGGGGATGTCCTCATCTAGACATTATACTGAGTCATCCTACCAAGTTAAAATCAAATCTCTTCATAAATACGACCTGCAGTCTGTGCTAACTTTTTTTAGGTTTTGGGCTTGGGCAGCTGTCATGGTTGAACGATCATGACCTACCAAGTTACAATAAAATCCCTTCATAAATATGACCTATAGATTGTGCTAAAGGTTTTTGGGCTTTAGGCTCCTGATGCCATCACAGTTGACCAACTGCGGCCAAAAGGACATGTTATCATCTAGAAATTATATGGAGTAAACCTACCAAGTTACAATGAAATCTCTCCATAAATATGACCTGTAGACTGTGCTAAAGGTTTTTGGGTTTTAGGCTCTGGCAGCCATCACGGCTGAATGGTCACGACCAAAACGGGACGTTCTCATCTAGACATTATCTGGAGTTATCCTAACAAGTTAAAATGAAATCCCTTCATAAATACGTCCTGTAGACTGTGCTAAAGGTTTTCGAGCTTCAGGCCCCTGTAGCCTTCACAGTTGACAAATCGCGACCAAAAGGGGACGTTCTCATCTTGACATTATAAGGAATCAACCTACCAAGTTACAATGAAATCCCTCCATAAATATTACCTGTAGACTGTGCTAAAGGTTTTCGTGTTTTGGGCTTGGGCAGTCGTCACGGTTGACAAATTGCGACCAAATGGGGAAGTGTTCATCTAGACATCATACGGAGTCATCCTCCTACCAAGTTTATGTGTGTACTCACACAGATACAAATATCAAATGGCATTTTTGTAATATTGCCCAGCTTTAATTCACCCTTGTGCAGTAGACAAAGCTGCCGGAGTGTCAAAATGTTGGAAGCAACACAGGCACTTGCCATAGGTCATTTGAAGTAACTAAAAATCCGAGGGTATTTTCTCTCAGCTTCTTTGTTACATAAAATGACTGGTGGTGACTGCCTTTATAAATACATAAACAATGGGTTCTTCTTGTCATGAATTTTGCCTGATATTCTGTTGTTTGTTCTTTTATTTTTAATTAATGTCCAGGATATTTTTTGATACCAAAATTTGGGTATTTTGAGATTCTCTTAGTATGGTAAATAGGTATTGGCTCTTTACCGATACTGAATGGTATTTATGGTATACCATCGTTGTAGCACCCAGGGACCGACCTGGGCATGCGCCAGTGCGTATTTGGTTCTGAAACATCGGGGCCTGGCTCTTAAATCTCAGAAATTGGCTTCTCAGGGACCGATCAAGACTATTTAAAATACGCTCTAGCCTCGGAGCCTATTTTTTCAATTCATGCGCCAGATTTCAATTTACGGAGTCACACATACGAAAGCAAAAGTACAAATCGGAAACCATTCTGACATAAATTCAAATCAATCACTGCCATCAACATTTTTTTTCAGTTGGACCCCAGCCTGTGTTAGCCGTGCTTGCCTCGCTTCACTCAGCGATTAACACTTTCCGGTATTCTTACATCTGCCACTTTCATCTCTGCTAAGGCCTATTACAGGGACCGATCAGGATTATTTAAAATACGATCTAGCCTCGGAGCCTATTTCTTCAATTGATGCGCCAGATTTCAATTTACGGAGTCACACTGCTGTTTGTAACACACACTGCAAGTATGTAATAGCTCTCATCATTTTCATTTAGTACACTATAGCAAACATTAATCTTCACTGTGGTTTCTGATCAAGTCTTGGCTGCCTATTTAGGCAGCCAAGACTTGATCAGAAACCACAGTGAAGATTAATGCTTGGTAATTAAGACTTGAAGTATTAACTTAAGCACTCTACAACAATGATAAATGATAATCATATATATAATACATGTAAGAGTGTCTCTCTCGATTATCCATCGAAAGAATATCAAAATATGATCTGAGAAGTTACGCGCCAACTGAGAAGCCTATTTCTGAGATTTAAGAGCCAGGTCCTGATGTTTCAGAACCAAATACGCACTGGCGCATGCCCAGATCGGTCCCTGGGTCCCTGAGCACCATATTATAATATCAGAATTGATATGCCCTTAGGTAATAATTATACATAATTATTATTTTTCTAAAAGTATTTTTTCCTTTAGAATAAGCAGAGTCTGGCTTGTGTGAATATTCATTTGCAATGAGTTAGAGCTGTAGGTTAACCGAAACCGAACCAAGGTTTTTTGTTTTTTTAAAAACTGAAACCGTCGACATCCTGTAATCTAAGGTTTTTCGTTTTTATTAAAATATTCTCTTGCTGCAGAAATTCACAGAATGTAGCCATCCCAGAGTAGTGAGAGTACCCAGACACTGCCAATGGCAGTGATTGGCAGTGTCTGGGTACTCTCACTACTCTGGGATGGCTACATTCTGTGAATTTCCGACATTTCAGCTTAGTTGTGTTCACAGCTTTCCTCAAGTTGCGCGTAGGTGTCAGACCTCGAAAAATAGCCAAGCACAATAAAAGTTCTGTATATTTAGGTAATTATTATATTGGCCTTCCTGATTCTTCATGTATTATAGCTTATTTCGGGCATTCATCGAGTTTCATTCAGTTTCACTGCCATTCAGTTATGATTCCAGACATATAGAATGAGTTTTATTGAATTTTATTTGGCCTCATGAACAAACCGAAAACCGAACCGAACCAAGGTTTTACTCAACCTGAAAAACTGAAACCGAACAAGAAACTTAAAAACCTACAGCTCTCCAATGAGTGTTCTTTGAATGTGCCTATCAAAAGGTTTACAGCTATTGTTACACAGCATCTATTTTTAGATCATTGCACATATAGCTGTCTGATTGTTTAATTGTTTCAGTAGGTGGCCCTTGTTTAGTTGATATTGGAATTATCTAGAAGCTTAGTGAGGAGACTTTAAGCAACCAATCAAAAATTGATGGAATATAGAACATTTGAGAAATTTCTTTTCTGGAACTTTCTATCTGAAAACTATATAAATAACCAATGTCAACAGAATCAAGGATATTGGAATTATTTAGAAACTTAGAGAACTTTAATCAATGAATCAAAAATTGATGGAAAATATAATATTGGAGAAATTTCTTTTCAGGAACTATCTATCTGAAAACTATATAAATAATCTACGTCAACAAAATCAGGGATATTGGAATCATCCAGAAGCTTAGTGAGGGGACTCTGAACAATGAATCAAAAATTGATGGAAAATAGAATAATGGAGAAATTTCTTTTCTGGAACTTTTTATCTGAAAACTATATAAATAAGCTTTGTCAACAGAATCAAGGATATCGGAATTATCTAGGAGCTAAGAAAGGGGACTTTGATCAACCAATCAAAAATTGATGGAAAACAGAATTGGAGAAATTTCTTTTCTTGAACTTTCTATCTGAAACAATATAAATAACCTATGTCATTCATCTCTCAAGGCATTCTATTCATAATGGAGAATTTGTTTACAGTGGAGATTGTTATTATTACAGGACAGTGCATTATTATAGGAGCAGTTTATTATATATTCTGTGCTTCTTTGTAAATTGGAAAACTGTTTCCAAAAGAGAATTTATAATAATAATTGACTTATATTGTGCTTTTACCAGCAAAACACTGCTGAAAAACACTCACAAAATAAACTGACATTCAAAAGAAAGAGGCTGTCCGAAAGAGATGTGTCTTTAAACCTTTTTTTGAAATTTTCAGTATTGGGGGATTTCCTTAGATTCTGAAGGAGTGCATACCATAGTGAGGGAGCTGCATAAGTGAATTGTCTTTTTCCCATAGTGGACCTTATTTGGGGCACGACAAGAAGATTCTCTGAAGATGATCTAAGATTCCATACTGGTTTGTGTAAAGTGACAATCTGTTTTAAGTAGGTAGGCACATTATATCCATGGATAATGTTGTGTGTCATCATTAATACTTTATATTTGATGCAAGACTAACAGGTAGCCAATGCAAGGATTTGAGGATTGGTGGACTGTGGTCAAATTTTTTGGCACCAGTAATCATCTTGGCTACTGTATTTTGAATGCGCTGAAGCAGGTTAATAGATTTCAGCGGAAGTCCAAAATAAAGAGAGTTGCAATAGTCCAGTTGAGGAGTTGAAATAGTCCAGTTGAGACAGGACCATAGACTGTATAACAGTTTTTAGTGTGTCTTGATCAAGTAGTTTTCTCATTTTGTTGATGTTTCTTATCTGGAAGAAGCAACTTTTGCTCACTTTAGTGATTTGGTTACTCAGATCGAAGTATTATTAAAAGTAAAACCACGGTTCATAGCATTTTCGCTTTGGTTAACATTATTCTTCTTGTGAAAGAGAATTTACTTTTGAGAAAAGCCAGGATTCTACTGGATTATTTTAAAACTATTTGTGGCACCAATACTTATTGGTTATTAATTCCATTTGGATTTTTGTTAGCACTTTATTGAAATTGTTTGGAGACTGCTAAAATTTTGAGTGAACATTTCATTATAATTTATTGGATACTGTTTCTGCAGACACATTTTTGGCTTTTATACTACCAGCTGGAAAATTTCTTCATCACTGGATTAATGGATTCAATATTGAACTTTATTTTGGACTAATTGAGAAGTATATTTCTGTCTTTTATTTTTCTGCACCAAAAATACTGTAAAACATTCTGTTTAATTTTGTCTCAAATTATTTTTGTTCTTGAATTTTTTAATAGTTAAATTCAAGTCACTGGTGCTGTTACTCAGAATTCTTTCTGTTACCAGTATCATTATTTTTACACTCTATAGAATGCATGTATGTAACTTACCGGGTTGGAATGTAATAGCATCTTGAATCTCTGAAAATAATACCAGTTGCCATGTTCTTCATTAGAACACAGCTCAGCATATTTCTCTTCTGCTTCATATCCAAAAGAATGCAGCTGCTTTTTAGAATCGAATAAGACTGATGTTGGAGCCTTTTGAGAGATGGTAGCACCAGCGTGCCAACTGTTCGTTGAGATTTTCGGGTCATCTGTTTCAAGGTCTCCTTTGAAACCATATGCATACCCAGAGAATGCTGAACCCAAATCTATTGCTGCAGTAAGCAGTTTGCCATGATGTGAAACTCTGTTTGCCATTCCTTTTCACCTAAAATCAAAAACAAAGCAATATCACACTTTCACTAGAGTTTTGGCTGCCGAGGCATGCTGCTCCCCATGATGGATCCATTCCCCTTGCCAAATTTTACTGCACTAAGATATAGCTACCAGTAACATTGGCATAATAGGAGCATTACAGGGTTGTTCCCAGCCTCCATCCACCCACATGGCGCATTGGTGATGAAAAACCATAAGGAAAAGGTAATAACCAATACAAATTTTGCTTAACATGAGTTCTGTCAGACAAAATTTATTTTTCGATTAATTTTGTACTTTTCTGTACCCAGTTTCCCTGTGTGGGATTAGTCTAGTTTCTTTTGCATATGTGTATAGGGTGTTCTAGGGAAACAAATTTTCTATGATAAGTTTTGGTGTCACACATAATCCAACACATGTTTTGACAGCATTATCAAAATGAAAGTGTCAGTGACACTGTAGCTTAACTTGTGTGTTGTGTTTGATGAAAAGGATAATGTTCAATGTTTATGAAAGGATTATGAAATAAGACAAGAATTGTGATAATTAGGAATATGTTCATTTCTGTTCCCTGTATGCTATGTTTTTGATAAAAATAATATGAGGTGTACACTGTACTAAAGAGCTGAGGGGTGGGTTAATATGACCTCACAGTTAACGTATATTAACGAAAGTTACCAAGTTACAGTGAAATTATTCCAAAACGAGTCAACCTATCAAGTTACATTGAAATCCCTTCATAAATATGGCCTGTAGACTGTGCTAAAGGTTTTCAGGCTTTGGGCCCCTGCAGCCGTCAGTTTCCCAATTGCGTCCAAAGGGGACGTTCTCATCTAGACATTATATGAAGTCAACCTACTAAGTTACAATGAAATCCCTTCATAAATCTGACCTATTGACTGTGCTGAAGGTTTTTGGGCTCGGGCAGCCATCATGGTTGAATGATCGCAACCAAAAGGGGTCATTCTCATCTGGGCATCATCTGGAGAGATTCTATGAAGTTACAAAGAAATCCCTTCATAAATATGACTTGTACACTGTGCTCCAGGTTTTCGGGCTTCGGCTGACCAATCACGACCAAAAGGGGATGTCATCTAGGCATTATATGGAGTCAAACTAACAGGTTACTATGAAATCCTTCCATAAATATGACCTATAGACTATGCTAAAGGTTTTGGTGTTTTGGGCTCGAGCAGCCATCAAGGCTGAATGATCACAACCAAAAGGGGACGTTCTCATCTATTTGGAGTCATCCTACCAAGGTACAATGAAATCCCTTCATAAATATCACCTGTAGACTGTTCTAAAGGTTTTTGGGCTTCAGGCCCTTGTAGCTGTCACAGTTGACCAATCATGTCCAAAAGGGGACAATCTCATCTAGTCATTATATGGAGTCATCCTACCAAGTTACAATGAAATCCCTTCATAAATATGACCTGTAGACTGTGCTAAAGGTATTCAGGCTTCGGGTTTGGGCAGTCATAATGGTTGAATGATCGCAACCAAAAGGGGACATTCTCATCTGGGCATCATCTGGAGTGATACTATGAAGTTACAATGAAATCCCTTCATAAATATGACCTGCAGACTGTGCTCAAGATTTCTGGGCTTCGGGCACCTGTAGCCATCACAGTTGACCAATCACGACCAAAAGGGGATGTCATCATCTAGGCATTATATGGAGTCAATCTAACAAGTTACAATGAAATCCTTACATAAATGTGACATGTAGACGATGCTAAAGGTCTTTGGGCTCGGGCAGCCATCAAGGCTGAATGAACGCGACCAAAAGGGGATGTTCTCATCTAGACATTATTTGGAGTCTCCTACCAAGCTACAATGAAATCCCTTCATAATTATGACCTGTAGACTGTTCTAAATGTTTTGGGGCTTCAGGCCCCTGTAGCCATCACAGTTGCCCAATCGTGTCCAAAAGGGGACGTTCTCATCTAGACATTATATGAAGTCAACCTACCAAGTTACAATGAAATCCTTTCATAAATATGACCTGTAGACTGTGCTAAAGGTTTTCAGGTTTTGGGCTCGGGCAGTCATCACGGTTGGCAGATGATGCCCAAATAGGGAAATTCTCATCTAGACATCATAAGGAGTCATCCTACCAAGCTCTACCAAGTTACAATGAAATTCCTCCATATTAAACATGACCTGCAGACTGTGCTAAAAGTTTTGGGGTTTCGGGCTTGGGCAGCCATCACGGTTGACAGATCATGCCCAAAAGGGGACATTCTCATCTAGGCATTATACAGAAGCATCCTACCAAGTTACAATGAAATATCCCTTCATAAATACGACCTGTAGACTGTGCTAATGGTTTTGGGGTTTTGGGCTTGGGCAGCCATACCGGTTGACCGATCGCGACCAAAAGGGGATGTTCTCATCTAGACATGACCCCAAACCTGCATATGAAATTTCGTGACGATCAGACAAGAACTGCAGGCTGTAGCCTGTGCTAAAGGAAAATGTGAACAGACTCACTGACTCACAGATTAACAGACTTCTGCACGCGTGATAGCAATAGCTTATCTTGACTTTGTCAAGTTAAGCTAATGAAAGTGTCAATGACACTGTAGCTCAACTTGACAATTTTGAACTTGGTAAGTTATAAATGAAATGCCAAAATTGAAGATCATTGGTACCAATGTTATTTGGTGAAATTTCAACATAACAGCATTGTGTGTGCACGTCAGAGTAATCCATGCATTTTTAAATGTAAACTGTAAGACTGACTAAAGAAAGAATGTTGATACACAAATGCAGTATGTTCAGAGGTTACTGAAAATGGCAACTTTTTTCAAAGAAATGAATGCTTATCAATAGCTCTTATCTAATGGTCTTGCCTTATGAGCACACCAAGTTAAATGAAAGAGTCAATGACTCTGTAGCTCAACTTGGATATGACAGGAATTAGTACTTGCTGTGACCAAGACAACTGAATAATGAATATGACAGGAATTAGTATTTGTTTTGGCCCAGTCAACAATAATAAAAGAATTACAAGGTGACTGTAATGGACTACAGATTAAGACCAATCATTGTAGATTATTATTTTTGTGTGGAAATTTTCAGTCCCAAACAAAATATTTTCAGACTAAAATTTTTTCTTCTTCTTCTTAAAATTGACCAAAATGCATCAAAACACAAAAAACTAATTTCCGGATTTTGGTCCAAAATTTTCTAAGTCCCACCCGGACCCCAAACTTTCAGTGTAAAAAAAATTATTTTTTTTTTGTCTTAAAATTGACCAAAACGCATAAAAAAACAAAAAACTAATTTCTGGATTTTGGTCCAAAATTTTCTAAGTCCCACCCGGACCCCTAATTTGCATAATTTATTCACGAGAAAAACTCTGTATTATATGTAATGTATCCCATGGTACTAAACATTCATACAAAAATTTATTCAAATCAGATCTTTCATTTGGAAGTTCTGCGCAAAAATCTGATTGCACTTAATTTTGAACAAAATGGCTGCTAGCGGCCATCTTGAATTTCAGACTGGACCCAAAAACACTCCTTCTCGTCCCACAGTGATAACAAATGTACCCAAGAAGTTTCGTGAAGATCGGTTCATAAATACGGCCTCTAGCCCGAGCCGTATTGGGATTTGCACTCACAGTGCTGAAAGTAACACTAAATAAATCAAAGTTAGCCTAATTTGCATAATTTACGCACAAGAAAAAAACCTGTAATATATGTAATGTATCCCATGGTACTAAACATTCATACAAAAAATTATCCAAATCAGAGCTTTCATATGGAAGTTCTGTACAAAAAACAGATTTCGGCATCGTCGCTACAAAATGGCTGCTGGCAGCCATCTGGAATTTCGGACTGCACCCAAAAACACTCGTTCTCGTCCCACGGTCATAACAAAGGTACCCAAGAAGTTTCGTAAAGATTGGTTCATAAATACGGCCTCTAGCCCGAGCCATAGCAGCTTGGCACTTACAGCTCTGAAAGTAACACTAAATAAATCAAAGTTAGTCTAATTTGCATAATTTACGCACGAGAAAAAAACCCGTATTATATGTGATGTATCCCATTGTACTATACATTTATACAAAACTTTATTCAAATCAGAACTTTCATACAGAAGTTCTGTACAAAAAACTGATTTTTGCATCATCGGTACAAAATGGCCACTGGCAGCCATCTTGAATTTCGGACCACACCCAAAAACACTCGTTCCCGTCCCAGGGTCATAACAAAGGTACCCAAGAAGTTTCGTAAAGATTGGTTTATAAATACGGCCTCTAGCCCGAGCCATAGCAGCTTGGCACTTACAGCTCTGAAAGTAACACTACATAAATCAAAGTCAGTCTAATTTGCATAATTTACGCACGAGAAAAAAACCCGTATTATATGTGATGTATCCCATGGTACTAAACATTTATACAAAACTTTATTCAAATCAGAACTTTCATACAGAAGTTCTGTACAAAAAACTGATTTTTGCATCATCGGTACAAAATGGCCACTGGCAGCCATCTTGAATTTCGGACCACACCTAAAAACACTTGTTCCCGTCCCAGGGTCATAACAAAAGTACACAAGAAGTTTCGTAAAGATCGGTTCATAAATACGACCTCTAGCCCGAGCCATAGCCAATTGTTGACGTACGGACAGACGGACAGACGGACAGAGACGGCCAGGCGGACGGACAGACGGACGACGGGCCATGACAATAGCTCAAATTTGACTTCGTCAAAGTTGAGCTAAAAATAATCCTATGATAAACGTGGCCTCTAGGCCATGTCAAAGAAGAATGTTGATGCACAAATGCAATAAATTCAAAGATTGTTGCTAATATCAACAGTTTTTGATGGAAATGAAAAGAAAATCAATAGCTCCTATCTTTTCACCCTGCATAAGCATACAAAGTTTCAAAACAACCTCAGGCCTAGCGTTTTCAGGCGCGCGATTTTTTCGAGCGCCTTAACATGCGCCAAGAACCATTAAGGTCCTTGAAATTTCGCTCTCTTGGGTGCACAAAGACAAGTACCGTATATGTCCATGTATAAGTTGCCCCCGTGTATAAGTCGCACCCCAAACTCACACTTGAAATTCCTCCCTTTTTCCTAAAGCCTATGTATAAGTCGCACCCCTATTTTTAAATATATGCAGTAAAAAACAATTAGTTGCAAGTTACGTTTTGTCAATTTGGGGCAGTTTGGGATGCAATGGAAATAGGTTAGTTTTCACGAGTTACCACGTGGTGAATAAGATAAAAGAATAAAGGAAAATTATTATTAAAGATTTAAAAAATACTCGCATTTATTTGTTTTTCGTTGTTTGTTTATCACCCCAATGTCTTCATCCCTGTCAAGAAAATCCAACGCTCGTTTGTGACTGAAACTTCATAGTTTCAGAATCAGAGCACCATTTGCACCGTAAACTGTGCAGTTGTTGTGATTAAGTTGGTTTTTCCTCTCACGTTCCGGAAAAATCAATAAAAATACAACAAATGCGCAGGTTACAGAGAAAATTGTTTTCAAATTGTTGTCCTACTTAAGCATTGTTGGTGCTATTGAAACTAACTTTACCTGGTCGACGTGTGCGTAATTTATAACCGGACATTGCACATCAGTGAATTGGAGTTCATGGAATAAATAAATACTCCTCTCCAAGTATTGCTGGCATACATTTAATGTGTTATTATTTATTTTTTCGTTGTTATTTTGATGATTTTGTATTTTTTATGGTTTCATCCATATTGGCCCCACAAACCTGTTGATTTCCGGTACATGCACTGATGCAAACACATGGGCCGATTGAACAACAACAAGTAAATAGAATACTTCATTATTATTTATGGATAAAAGTAACAAAAAACACACATAATATTTTATTGACAATTTATTTTCTGAAGAACTTAAACTGAAATACAATGAAAAGAAAATAATTTTGGTGAATCTGCACTCAGTCAAAACCACACGATTGTACTGTCTGTTATACAATTGACAAACGTTAGGAACAATGTTTGTCTGAAGAAGTCAGTGCCCTGAAACTTCTCTGAAACAAGTCGTACCCATGTATAAGTCGCAGCCCCGATTTTGACATAACATTTCAGGTAAAAAAGTGTGACTTATTCACGGACATATACATGTGTTACGTTATGTACAGTACTGCTGGCTCAGGTGCAATGAACTGAAATTCAAAATTTATCTGATGGGATGAACTTGAAGGGTTGAAGTTGAACCATGATTAGCTTGGGACAGTTGTGAGTTGTCGGGACCGACGACTTCAACACAGTATTGAGTAATTTTCGAAGTAACATGTATTACAACTATCCAAATTATGCAATGCAACTTTGTGAGTAGAGCATGTCTGGTCACAGTGTTGAACTGCATTCATATGATATATCATGGTTCAACTGCCTTCCATGTCAAAAAAAATTAGGAGAGCCATTGGCTCTCCTATATCATTTCAGGAGAGTGATTTTTAGCCCCCCTAAATTTTTCAGAATGCCAGGCCTGCAACCTGATAATGAATGTGCCCTCTGGTCATGCCAAAGGAAGATGTTAATGCACAAATGCACTAAGTTTGAATGTCATTGCTTGTGGTAATGTTTTTTGGGGTTTTTTTTATGGAAATTCATAAATATACCCTACAGAGAGTGCAAAAGGGATAAGCTGATGCACAAATGCAGTAAGTTCAAAGTCTGGTGATAACGACAATAATTTTTTATGGAAATGATAAAAAGCAATAGCTTACATCAAGAGGTTACCCCAAACACACATACCAAGTTTCAAAGTGATCCGATCATAAATGTGCCCTGAAGGGTGTGTTAAAGGGAAATATTGAGGTCTGACTAAACTAAGTTCAAAGGTCAGCGGCAACATTTTTTGACAGAAATGAAAGAAAATTGACAGCAACCATGTACATGTAGATGTCACCCCCACACAAGCACACCAAGTTTGCAAGTGATCCAACCATAAATGTGCCCTGCAGGGTGTGTCAAAGGGAAATATTGATGCTTAACTGCACAAAGTTTTTACTAAGTTTATCAGAGGTTGTTGCCAATGGCAACTATATTTGACTGAAATGGAAGAAAATCGATAGCTACTATCTAGAGGTAACCCCCCTCCCCCCCCCCCAAACAAACATACCAAGTTTCAAACCATCCTGATCATAAATGTGCCCTGTAGGGTGTGCCAAAGGAATATGTTGAGCCCTGACTAAACAAAGTTCAAAGGTCATTGCCAGTGGCAACATTTTTTATGGAAAATGGAAGAAAATCGATAGCTTCTGGAGGTCACCCCCAAACAAGCATGCCAGGTTTCAAAGCAATTCGATCATAAAAGTGTCCTGTAGGGTGTGCCAAAGGGAAATATTGAGGTCTGACTAAACTAAGTTCTAAGTACGTTGGGCGTGGCAACATTTTTTGATGGAAATGGAAGAAAATCGATAGCTCCCATCTAGAGGTCAGCCAAAACAAGCATGCCAGGTTTCAAAGCAATCCAATCATAAATGTGCCCTGTAGCGTGTGCCAAAGGGAAATATTGAGGTCTTTTGACTGAACTAAGTTCTAAGTACATTGGTCGCAGCAACATTTTTGGCGGAGATGGAAAAAAATCGATAGCTCCCATCTAGAGGTCACCCCAAACAAGCATACCAGATATCAAAGCAATCCAATCATACATGTGCCCTGTAGGCTGTGCCAAAGAGAAATATTGTGGTCTGACTAAACTAAGTTCTAAGAACGTTGGCCGTGGCAACATTTTTTGACAGAAATTGCAGAAAATCGATAGCTCCCATCTAGAGGTCACCCTAAACAAGCATACCAGGTTTCAAAGCAATACAATCATAAATGTGCCCTGGAGGGTGTGCCAAAGGGAAATATTGAGGTCTTCTGACTAAACTAAGTTCTAAGAACGTTGACGGCGACAACATTTTTTGATGGAAATTAAAGAAAATTGATAGCTCCCATCTAGAGGTCACCCCAAACAAGCATACTAAGTTTCAAAAGGATCCAATCATAAATGTGCCCTGTAGGGTGTGCAAAGGGAAATATTGAGGCCTGACTAAACTAAGTTCTAAGAACGTTGGCCACGGCAACATTTTTTGACGGAAACTGAAGAAAATCGATAGCTCCCATCTAGAGATCACCCCAAACAAGCACCCAAGTTTCAAAGCGATCTGATCATAAATGCGACCAGTGAGGTGTGCCAAAGGAAATTGTGGACATACGTACGCCGACGGATGAGAAGTGATGGCAACAGCTGAGCTTGACTTTGTCAAGTTGAGCTAAAAACTGATTAGACCTAATTTCAGTACAAAATGGCCACTGGCATCCATCTTGAATTTTGGACCGCACTCAGAAACACTCGTTCTCGTTCCAAGGTGATAACAGAGGTACCCAAGAAGTTTTGTGAAGATCGGTTGATAAATGCAGCCTCTAGCCCGAGACGTATTGACATGTGTACTTACTGTGTGTAAGTAGCATTGAAATGAAAGTGTCAATGACACTGTAGCTCAACTTGTCAAGACAAAGACATGTACATGTATAGTATGTGACACAGCAATGACAAACATCTAGGTAATGACCTGATAACAAAGGTACATATAAAGTATTGTAACGGTCTGTACATAAATACTGACCGTTGCCTGTAACAAATGTATAGGTAAAGTATTGTAAAGGTGGGTGACAGTCAGATGCTGAACTAGAAAAAATCTTTTGAGTCCCAGAGTGGGTCTGACTGAACCCCAAAATATTTGTTCTCATAGCACAGTGATAACAAAGGCACCCCAAAACACACTCGTTCCTGTCCCAAGGTGAAAACAAAAGTACTCAAGAAGTTTTGTGAAGATCAGTTCATAAATACGAGCTGTATAGAACTTGTGACAAAAAACTGATTGGACCTAATTTCGGTACAAAATGGCCACTGGCAGCCATCTTGAATTTTGGACCGTACCCAGAAACACTCATTCTCATCCCAAGGAGATAACAAAGGTACCCAAGAAGTTTTGTGCAGATCGGTTCATAAATACAGCCTCTACCCTGAGCCGTATTGACATGTGTGCTTACATTGTGTAAGTTGCACTGAATAAATCAAAGTTCATCTAATTTGCATAATTTCTGCACGAAAAAAAACCCCTTACAATATGTGATGTATTCCATGTTACTAAACATTCATACAAAAATTTATTAAAATCAGAACTTTCATACAGAAGTTCTATACAAAAGACTGATTGCACTAATTTTGGTACAAAATGGCTGCTGGTGGCCATCTTGAATTTCGGACCACACCCAAAAACACTCGCTCTCATCCCACGGTGATAACAAAGGTACCCAAGAAGTTTCGTAAAGATTGGTTCATAAATATGGCCTCTAGTCTGAGGTGTATAGAAGTTGTGTACAAAAAACTGATTAGACCTAATTTCGGTACAAAATGGCCACTGGCAGCCATCTTGAATTTTAGACCGCACCCAGAAACACTCGTTCTCGTCCCAAGGTGATAACAAAGGTACTCAAGACATTTCGTGAAGATCAGTTCATAAATACAGACTCTAGTCTGAGCCGTATTGACATGTGTACTTACTGTGTGTAAGTCGCACTGAAAAAATCAAAGTTCATCTAATTTGCATAATTTCTGCACGAGAAAAAACCCGTATTATATGTGATGCATCCCATGGTACTAAACATTCACACAAAGAAATTATTCAAATCAGGGCTTTCATATGGAAGTTCTGTGCAAAAATCTGATTGCACCTAATTTTGTACAAAATGGCTGCCATCGGCCATCTTGAATTTCGGACCGGACCCCAAAACACTCGTTCTCGTCCCACGGTGATACCAAAGGTACCCAAGAAGTTTCGTAAAGATCAGTTCATAAATACGGCCTCTAGCCCGAGCCGTATTGGCATTTGCACTTACAGTGTTGAAAGTAACCCAAAAAACATCAAAATTAGTCTAATTTGCACAATTTACGTACAAGAAAAAGACCCGTATTATATGTGATGTATCCCATGGTACTAAACATTCATACAAAAAATTATTCAAATCAGAGCTTTCATATGGAAGTTCTGTACAAAAAACAGATTTCTGCATCGTCGGTACAAAATGGCAGCTGGCAGCCATCTTGAATCTCGGACCGCACCAAAAAACACTCGTTCTCGTCCCACGGTCATAACAAAGGTACCCAAGAAGTTTCGTAAAGATCGGTTCATAAATACGGCCTCTAGCCCGAGCCATAGCAGCTTGGCTCTTACAGCTCTGAAAGTAAGGCCATCCAAAAAAGAACCTCTGTTTCTCAGGCCCGCGCGCATGGTCATTTTTGGTGCGCATGCAACCTTTTTATGACACAAAAAAAAATCTTCAAAAAATTTGAAATATTGTGCTCATTTCGGTAAATCGATATCGATGCGTTCGCAAATTTTAAATTAACACACTTCAAGCTTTTTCTACATCATACCTTAATGAAGTGGGTGGGTTCTAGCAATATTCACGACAGAAAGTGTTTTATTCTGTAAAAGGTAAGTCATAATGACAGCAAGAGGGAAGGTGTCTTTCAGTCTGACAACAAACAGTTACAAAGGGGAATGGTCGATTCGCACCACGTTTGATTCGCACCAACCCTCAGAAAGTCTGCAAAGTCAGGTGCTATGTTGAATGGAACACAGTCTCCTGGCATTTATTTTTAGTAACATTTGTATTGTAAATGGCCGTCATTGGGAATTTGTGTACTGTTATTTGAAACCGTTACGAGTTTCCCAGTTAATTTAAATAAATGCATTTGAGATGCAGGATAATTGGATAACTAATAGTAACCGTTGCTTGATATAAAAGTAACTGTCATAGTTGAAAATAAATCGCATATAGGCAGGTATGTGCGGTCGAATTGGTTAATAAAAACACGCAAACATTCGTTTTTTATTTCATTTTCAGATTTCAAAAAAATATGATTTATGGATGAACTGCCCATTCAAATGGGTTGTGATAATTTTGAATATAATGGGGAAAAATTGCGATTCACGATTTTATTAGGCAGGTTGTGAAAGGATTTTTTTTTTTTGGTCAAATAAATCTCTGAAAGTTGGCACTTCGACATTTGATTTGTCCCAGAGACGTTTCAACCCGAGACGTTTCACCCACGAGGCGTTTCGTGACTTTCGTCCTGTGTTATAATTTTCATGTTTCACTGAAAAAACAAACATTCAAACCCCACTTCATTTACGCCCCAACACCCCTGTGGTGAATAACCAATATATTTGCGAAATTTTGCATGGTCCACCAGGCGTTTGGATGGGGGTCAAATTACCACAAACAACCTCTCGGGGAGAAAATAAAAAGAAAAAAAAAAAACCGCCCGCCCGCATGCTTTTTTGGAAAAAATGGCCTGAGAAACAGACAATCAACTTTGTATGGCCTAACACTAAATAAATCAAAGTCAGTCTAATTTGCATAATTTACGCACGAGAAAAAAACCCGTATTATATGTGATGTATCCCATGGTACTAAACATTTATACAAAACTTTATTCAAATCAGAACTTTCATACAGAAGTTCTGTACAAAAAACTGATTTTTGCATCATCGGTACAAAATGGCCACTGGCAGCCATCTTGAATTTCGGACCACACCTAAAAACACTCGTTCCCGTCCCAGGGTCATAACAAAGGTACACAAGAAGTTTCGTAAAGATCGGTTCATAAATACGACCTCTAGCCCGAGCCATAGCCAATTGTTGACGTACGGACAGACGGACAGACGGACGGACGGACGGACAGACGGACAACGGACGACGGGCCATGACAATAGCTCAAATTTGACTTCGTCAAAGTTGAGCTAAAAATCAAAGTTCATCTAATTTGCATAATTTCTGTACGAGAAAAAACACGTATTATATGTGATGTATCACATGGTACTAAACATTCACACAAAACATTATTCAAATCAGCGCTTTCATATGGAAATTCTGTGCAAAAATCTGATTGCACCTAATTTTGTACAAAATGGCTGCCATCGGCCATCTTGAATTTCGGACCTCACCCAAAAACACTCGTTCTCATCCCACGGTGATACCAAAGGTACCCAAGAAGTTTCGTAAAGATAGGTTTATAAATACGGCCTCTAGCCCGAGCCGTATTGGCATTTGCACTTACAGTGCTGAAAGTAACACTAAATACATCATAGTTAGTCTAATTTGCATAATTTAAGCACGAGGAAAAAACCCGTATGATATGTGATGTATCTCATGGTACTAAACATTCATACAAAAAATTTTTCAAATCAGAGTTTTCATATGGAAGTTCTGTACAAAAAACAGATGTCTGCATCATCGGTACAAAATAGAGGCTGGCAGCCATCTTGAATTTCGGACCACACCCAAAAACACTCGTTCTCGTCCCACAGTCATAACAAAGGTACCCAAGAAGTTTCGTAAAGATCGGTTCATAAATACAGCCTCTAGCCCGAGCCGTATCCAACTGGTGACGACGGACGACGGGCTATGACAAAAGCTCAAATTTGGCTTCGCCAAAGTTGAGCTAAAAATCGATAGCTCCCATCTAGAGGTCACCCCAAACAAGCATACCAGGTTTCAAAGCAATCCAATCATAAATGTGCTTGTAGGGTGTGCCAAAGAGAAATATTGAGGTCTGACTAAACAAGTTCTAAGAACATTGGCTGCGGCAACATTTTTTGACCGAAGTGGAAGGAAATTGATAGCTCCCATTTAGAGGTCACCCCAAACAAGCATGCCATGTTTCAAAGCAATCTGATCATAAATGTGCCCTGTAGGGTGTGCCAAAGGGAAATATTGAGGTCTGACTAAACTAAGTTCTAAGAACGTTGGCTACGGCAACACTTTTTGACGGAAACTGAAGAAACTCAATAGCTCCCATCTAGAGGTCACCCCATACAAGCATACCAAGTTTCAAAGTGATCTGATCATAAATGCGACCTGTGAGGTGTGCCAAAGGAAATTGCGTGTGGACCTACACAGACAGACGAGAAGTGATGGCAATAGCTCAACTTGACTTTGTCAAGGTGAGATAAAAATTGATTGGACCTAATTTCGGTACAAAATGGCCACTGGCAGCCATCTTGAATTTTGGACCACACCCAGAAACACTCGTTCTTGTCCCAAGGTGATAACAAAGGTACTCCAAGAAGTTTCGTGAAGATTGGTTTATGAATACAGGCTCTAGCCCGAGCTGTATTGACATGTGCACTTACTGTGTATAATTAGCACTGCATAAATCAAAGTTCATATAATTTGCATAATTTCTGCACGAGAAAAAAACCTGTATTATATGTGATGTATTCCATGTTACTAAACATTCATACAAAAATTTATTGAAATCAGAACTTTCATACAGAAGTTCTGTACAAAAAAACTGATTGCACTAACTAAAGTACAAAATGGCTGTTGGTGGCCATCTTGAATTTCGGACTGCACCCAAAAACACTCGTTCTCATCCCACGTTGATAACAAAGGTACTCATGAAGTTTCGTAAAGATTGGTTCATAAATACGGCCTCTAGCCCAAGCCGTATTGGCATTTGCAGTTACAGTGCTGAAAGTAACACTAAATAGATCAAAGTTAGTCTAATTGGCATAATTTAAGCACGAGAACAAAATCCATATTATATGTGATGTATCCCATGGTACTAAACAGTCACACACAAAATTATTCAAATCAGCGCTTTCATTTGGAAGTTCTGCGCAAAAATCTGATTGTACCTAATTTTGTACAAAATGGCTGCCAGTGGCCATTTTGAATTTCAGACCGGATTCAAAAACACTCGTTCTCGTCCCACGGTGATAACAAAGGTACCCAAAAAGTTTCGTAAAGATCGGTTCATAAATGTGGCCTCTAGCCCGAGCCATATTGAATTGTTGGCGGACAGACGGACGACTGGCCATGGCATAAGCTCAAATTTGACTAACGTCAAAGTTGAGCTAAAAATAATACAATGACACTTACAAAAGACCTCCCCTTCACCCCTTCTCTCTCTCTATTTTTTTCTTTCTATTTACTCTCTCTTTCTACCTTTCTTTATTTCTTCTTTCTATTTCTTTCTTTTTCCTGTGAGAGAGAGAGATTGGGAGAAGACAAAAGAACATAAGACCATGGAAATATAAATTTTACACCCAATTGTTGTTAAATAACCCATTTTCTAATTGGGGTCATAAAACGGGAACTTTGTATATTGGCAGGACTGTTTTCAAAGCTTATTCACACCTTTTACAAACAAGAGGCCCCAAGGGGCCTGAGGGCGCTCGCCTGATATGGTAGCCTAAATATCAACCCAGAGAATTGATTTCAACAAGTTGCATCAGCTCCTCCTAAGAAAAGCTAAAACCAAATATCCAAAGATTCTGACCAGTGGATCTAAAAAAAAAAGAAGATTTTTAAAGAATATTCCTCATATTGAACTAAGTTATAATTTCGGGCCCCCACAGGGAGCCCATATATGAAACCAGGGATTTGGCTTTAACAAACTTAAATCTCACCCCCCCCCCCCCCCCCCCACCCCCTAAGGATGTTGCACACCAAATATCAAAACATTCTGACTGCTGGATCTGAAGAAGAAGATTTTTAAAGAAAATTCCTCATTTTGAACTAAGTTACAATTCAAGCTCCCACAGTGAGTCCAAATATGGACCTAGGGACATGGCTTGAACAAACTTGAATCCCCCCCCCCCCCCCCCCCTCTTCTAAGGATACTGCATATCAAATGTCAAAACATTCCAACTGCTGGATCTGAAGAAGATTTTTAAAGAAAATTCCTCATTTTGAACTAAGTTATAATTCGGGCTTCCACAGTGAGCCCAAATATGAACCCAGGGACTTGGCTTGAACAAACTTGAATCTCACCCCCCTAAGCATGGTGCATACCCAATATCAAAAGATTCTGCCTGCTGGATCTTGAGAAGAAGATTGTTTAAGAAATTTGCCTGAAATGCACTAACTTCGAACTCGGGCTTCTATAGTGAGCCTAAATATGAATCCAGGGGGAAGATTTAAACAAACTTGAATCAGATCCACCCCTCAATGTTGCATACCAAATATCAAAAGATTCTGCCTGTTCGATCTGGGGAAGAAGATTTTTTAAGAAATTTGCCTGAAATGCACCAAGTTCAAATTCAAGCTTCTATACTTAGCCCACATATAAACCCAGGGGGCCGATTTGAATAAACTTGAATCAGGTCCACCCCACAATGCTGCATACCAAATATCAAAAGATCCTGCCTGCTGGATCTGGAGAAGAAGATTTTTGAAGAAATTTGCCTGAAATGCACTAAGTTCGAATTCGAGCTTCTATACTGAGCCCAAATATAAACCCAGCGGGCCGATTTGAACAAACTTCAATCAGATCCACCCCACAATGTTGCATACCAAATATCAAAAGATCCTGCCTGCTGGATCTGGAGAAGAAGATTTTTTAAGAAATTTGCCTGAAATGCACTGAGTTCGAAATCGGGCTCCTATACTGAGCCCAAATATGAACCCAGGGGGCCGATTTGAACAAACTTGAATCAGATCCACCCCACAATGTTGAATACCAAATATGAAAAGATTCTACCTGCTGGATCTGGGGAAGAAGATTTTTTAAGAAATTTGCCTGAAATGCACCAAGTTCGAATTCAAGCTTCTATACTGAGCCCACATATAAACCCAGGGGGCCGATTTGAACAAACTTGAATCAGATCCACCCCACAATGTTGCATACCAAATATCAAAATATTCTGCCTGCTGGATCTGGAGAAGAAGATTTTTTAAGAAATTTGCCTGAAATGTACTAAGATCGAATTCAAGCTTCTATACTGAGCCCAAATATAAACCCAGGGGGCCAATTTGAACAAACTTGAATCAGGTCCACCCCACAATGTTGCATACCAAATATCAAAAGATTCTGCCTGCTGGATCTGAAGAAGAAGATTTTTTTAAGAAATTTGCCTGAAATGCACTAAGTTTGAATTCGGGCTTCTATAGTGAGCCCAAATATGAATCCAGAGGGCCGATTTGAACAAACTTGAATCAGATCCACCCCACAATGCTGCATACCAAATATCAAAAGATCCTGCCTGCTGGATCTTGAGAAGAAGATTTTTGAAGAAATTTGCCTGAAATGCATTAAGTTCGAATTCGAGCTTCTATACTGAGCCCAAATATAAACCCAGGGGGCTGATTTGAACAAACTAGAATCAGATCCACCCCACAATGTTGCATGCCAAATATCAAAAGATTCTGCCTGCTGGATCTGGAGAAGAAGATTTTTGATGAAATTTGCCTGAAACGCACTAAGTTCGAATTCGCGCTTCTATAGTGAGCCCAAATATGAATCCAGGGAAGCCAATTTGAACAAACTTCAATCAGATCCACCCCACAATGTTGCATACCAAATTATCAAAAGATTCTGCCTGCTGGATCTGGAGAAGAAGATTTTTTAAGAAATTTGTCTGAAATGCACTAAATTCTAAATCGGGCTCCTATACTGAGCCCAAATATGAATCCAGGGGGCCGATTTGAACAAACTTGAATCAGATCCACCCCACAATGCTGCATACCAAATATCAAAAGATCCTGCCTGTTGGATCTGGAGAAGAAGATTTTTTAAGAAATTTGCCTGAAATGCACTAAGTTCGAATTCGAGCTTCTATACTGAGCCCAAATATGAATCCAGGGGGCCGATTTGAACAAACTTGAATCAGATCCACCCTACAATGTTGCATACCAAATATCAAAAGATTCTGCCTGCTGCATCTGGAGAAGAAGATTTTTTAATCTTTTTCCCATTGCCTACAGTGTTAAAAAGTGCTGACTCAGCACTTTTTCAAAAGTCCTGAAAAAAGTACCTTGTGATCAAACCAATAGGGATTTTTTTAACCATTCTATTCTACTGGATAAAAGTAAGCTTTATACAAAATAAGAATTCTCTGTGCCGTGTAGTTTTGGAGATATGGCAGTTTTAAGATTTTTCCTATTTTTAGCTCCTGAGGTTCCCACGGGGCAATGAGAAAAATTTTTTTTGCATCAATCAACTACTTATGACCCATTATCATCTCATATCAAATTTGGTTCAAATCGCCCTCACGGTTCTGAAAATAGAAATTTTAGGCGTGGCCAAAATTTTTGCCCCTCCCATAACGAAGGCAAATAATGCCCGACAAACTTCTCTTGAACAAACTTGATTCTAAACCTCAAAAGGACTCTGTATTCCACATATCAAGTCTCTACTACTGGTGGTTCATTAGAAGAAGATTTTTAAAAAATTTGGCAATTTTTTCCCCACACCTCTGCTCAATACGAGCCGAAACCTATTTTGGATAAAAATCAAAATGCCCCTATATAACCACTACTTACATGAAATTTAATTAAAATGTGGCCAGTGGTTTAGGAGAAAGAGGTTCAAACACCACCTTCACGCAGGACGACGGACGACAGACTACGGACGACGAGTGATAAGAAAAGCTCACCCTGACTTTCAGTCAGGTGAGCTAAAAACACACAAATGGTGATTGCCAATATTACTGTTTGCTACTCGAAAATCTGCCGCAAACAATCCAGAAAATAAGCAGACTGTCATCTTCAAAATGAGGTCCCCCAGAGGGTGAATTTAGTGATGCTACCCTGCATGGCAGGGTAGCATCACTAAATTCAACCTCTGTTTACCTCAGTCTGAATCAGGGTCTGAAAACTAAACAGAAAGAGGTACACAGAGAATAAATTGGCACACTGTGTGGGATAGCATCATCAAATTCACCTTCTGGGGACCTCATTCTGCAAATGTCAGACTGCTTATTTTCAGGCCTGGCCACAAACAGAGAAATGAAAGTGTCAATGACACTGTAGCTCAACTTCTTTAAGACATGTGCATGTATAGTGTGTGGCACAGCAAAGACAAACATCTTGTTAATGACCTGATAACAAAGGTATATGTGAAGTATTGTAACAGTCTGCACATAAATGCTGACCGTAGCCTGTAACAAATAACAAGAGGCCCCAAGGGGCCTGAGGGCGCTCACCTGACATGGTAGCCTAAATATCAACCCAGAGAATTGATTTCAACAAGTTGCATCTGCTCCTCCTAAGAAAAGCTTATACCAAATATCCAAAGATTCTGACCAGTGGATCTAAAAAAAAGATTTTTAAAGAATATTCCTCATATTGAACTAAGTTATAATTCAGGCTCCCACAGGGAGCCCATATGTGAACCCAGGGACTTGGCTTTAACAAACTTGAACCTCACCCCCCCCTAAGGATGCTGCACACCAAATATCAAAATATTCCGACTGCTGGATCTGAAGAAGAAGATTTTTAAAGAAAATTCCTCATTTTGAACTAAGTTACAATTCAAGCTCCCACAGTGAGTCCAAATATGGACCAAGGGACATGGCTTGAACAAACTTAAATCTCATCCCCTAAGGATGCTGCATACCAAATATCAAAACATTCAGACTGCTGAATCTGAAGAAGATTTTTAAAGAAAATTCCTCATTTTGAACTAAGTTATAATTCGGGCTACCACAGACTGAGCCCAAATATGAACCCAGGGACTTGGCTTGAACAAACTTGAATCTCACCACCCTAAGCATTGTGCATACCCAATATCAGAAGATTCTGCCTGCTGGATCTTGAGAAGGAGATTTTCAAAGAAATTTGCCTGAAATGCACTAAGTTCAAATTTGGGCTCCTATACTGAGCCCAAATATACACCCAGGGGGGCGATTTGAACAAACTTGAATCAGATCCACCCCACAATGTTGCATACCATATATCAAAAGATTCTGCCTGCTGGATCTGGAGAAGAAGATTTTTTAAGAAATTTGCCTGAAATGCACTAAGTTCGAATTCGAGCTTCTATAGTGAACCCAAATATGAATCAAAGGGAGCCGATTTTGAACAAATTTGAATCAGATCCACCCCACAATGTTGCATACCAAATATCAAAAGATTCTGCCTGCTGGATCTGGAGAAGAAGATTTTTTAACAAATTTGCCTGAAATGCACTAAGTTCAAATTTGGGCTCCTATACTGAGCCCAAATATAAACCCAGGGGACCGATTTGAACAATCTTGAATCAGATCCACCCCACAATGTTGCTTACCAAATATGAAAAGATTCTGCCTGCTGGATCAGGAGAAGATTTTTGAAGAAATTTGCCTGAAATGCACTAAGTTCGAATTCGGGCTTCTATAGTAAGCCCAAATATGAATCCAGGGGGCCGATTTGAACAAACTTGAATCAGATCCACCCCGCAATGTTGCATACCAGATATGAAAAGATTCTGCCTGCTGGATCTGGAGAAGAAGATTTTTGAAGAAATTAGCCTGAAATGCACTAAGTAAGCCCCTCCCATAACGAAGGCAAATAATGCCCGACAAACTTCTCTTGAACAAACTTGATTCTAAACCTCAAAAGGACTCTGTATACCACATATCAAGTCTCTGCTACTGGTGGTTCATTAGAAGAAGATTTTCAAAAAATTTGGCAATTTTTTCCCCACACCTCTGCTCAATATGAGCCGAAACCTAATTTGGATAAAAATCAAAATGCCCCTATATAACCACCACTTACATGAAATTTAATTAAAATGTGGTCAGTGGTTTTGGAGAAAGAGGCTCAAACACCACCTTCACGCAGGACGACGGACGAAGAGTGATAAGAAAAGCTCACCCTGACTTTCAGTCAGGTGAGCTAAAAAGGTAAAGTATTGTAAAAGTGGGGTGACAGTTAGATGCTAAACTAGAAAAGAAATCTCTGAGTCCCAGAGTGGGTCTGACTGAACCCCAAAATATTTGTTCTCATAGCACAGTGATAACAAAGGCACCCAAAAACACTCGTTCCTGTCACAAGGTGATAACAAAGGTACCCCAAGAAGTTTTGTGAAGAACAGTTCATAAAAACAGACTCTAGCCCGAGCCGTATTGATATGTGCACTTACTGTGTATAAGTAGCACTAAATAAAATTCAATAAATCAAAGTTCATCTAATTTGCATAATTTCTGCACAAGAAAAAAAACTGTATTATATGTGATGTATTCCAAGTCACTAAACATTCCTACAAACATTTATTCAAATCAGAACTTTCATACAGAGGTTCTGTACAAAAAACTAATTGCACTAATTTTAGTACAAAAAGGCTGCTGGTGGCCATCTTGAATTTTGGACCGCACCCAAAAACACTCGTTCTCGTCCCACAGTGATAACAAAGGTACCCAAGAAGTTTCGTAAAGATCGGTTCATAAATACGTTCTCTAGCCTGAGCCGTATAGAAGTTGTGTACAAAAACTGATTGGACCAAATTTCGGTACAAAATGGCCACTGGCAGCCATCTTGAATTTTGGATCGCACCCAGAAACACTCGTTCTCATCCCAAAGTGATAACAAATGTACCCAAGAAGTTTTGTGAAGATCGGTTTATAAATACAGCCTCTAGCCCAAGCCGTATTGACACATGCACTTACTGTGTATAAGTTGCACTGAATAAATCAAAGTTCATCTAATTTGCATCATTTCTGCTCGAGAAAAAACCCTGTATTATATGTGATGTATTCCATGTTACTAAACATTCATACAGAAATTTATTCAAATCAGAACTTTCATACATAAGTTCTGTACAAAAACTTGTTGCACTAATTTTTTAGTACAAAATGGCTGCCGGCAGCCATCTTGAATTTTGGACCGCACCCAAAAACAGTCGTTTTCATCCCACGGTGATAACAAAGGTACCCAAGAAGTTTCGTAAAGATCGGTTCACAAATACGGTCTCTAGCCCGAGTCGTATTGGCATTTGCAGTTATAGTGCTGAAAGTAACATTAAATAGATCAAAGTAAAAATAGTCTAATTGGCACAATTTATGCACGAGAAAAAAACACGTATTATATGTGATGTATCCCTTGGTACTAAACATTCACACAAAAAATTATTCAAATCAGCACTTTCATATGGAAGTTCTGTGCAAAAATCTGCTTGCACCTAATTTTGTACAAAATAGCTGCCAGTGGCCATCTTGAATTTCAGACCGGACCCAAAAACACTCGTTCTCAACCCACGGTGATAACAAAGGTACCCAAGAAGTTTTGTAAAGATTGGTTTACAAATACGACCTCTAGCCCGAGCTGCATTGGCATTTGCAGTTACAGTGCTGAAAGTAACACTAAATAAATCAAAGTTAGTCTGATTTGCATAATTTACGCTCGAGAAAAAACCTGTACTATATGTGATGTATCCCATGTTACTAAACATTCATACAAAAAATTATTCAAATCAGAGCTTTCATATGGACGTTCTGCACAAAAATCGGATTGCACCTAATTTTGTACAAAATGGCTGCCAGTGGCCATCTTGAATTTCAGACCGGACCCAAAAACACTCGTTCTCAACCCACGGTGATAACAAAGGTACCCAAGAAGTTTTGTAAAGATTGGTTTACAAATACGACCTCTAGCCCGAGCTGCATTGGCATTTGCAGTTACAGTGCTGAAAGTAACTCTAAATAAATCAAAGTTAGTCTAATTTGCATAATTTATGCACTTATGCACAAGAAAAAACCTGTACTATATGTGATGTATCCCATGTTACTAAACAGTCATACAAAAAATTATTCAAATCAGAGCTTTCATATGGAAGTTCTGCACAAAAATCGGATTGCACCTAATTTTGTACAAAATGGCTGCCAGTGGCCATCTTGAATTTCGGACCGGACCCAAAACACTTGTTCTCATCTCACAATGATAACAAAGGTAGGTACTCAAGAAATTTCATAAATACGGCCTCTAGCCCAAGCCGTGTGTACATCGTGACAGACTGACAGACGACGGGCCATGACAATACCTCAAATTTGGCTTCGCCAAAGTTGAGCTAAAAATCTTCTCTGTTCAGGTAGAATAAGTCCACATATACCACTCCCAGTATGTTTACATCAAGAAGGATAGCGATCATCAACCATATTTATTGGTGCTTTGTCACCACAATATAGCCCAAGCTGCTGACAAAGCCTTCAGCATCAATAAATAATAATCATATTTGTTCCATAAATGAGAAGCAAGAAAGTAGAATATTCAAATGAACAACGGTATGGTGACAATTTATAATGAAAGTGTCAATGACACTGTAGCTCAACTTGACAAACTTGAACTTGGTAAGTTATAAATGAAATGGCAAAATTGAAGATCATTGGTACCAATGTCATTTTTTTTGTCAGTGGCAACATTTTTTGACAGAAACCGGAGAAAATCGATAGCTCCCATCTAGAGGCCTCCCCAAACAAGCATGCCAGGTTTCAAAGCAATCCAATCAAAAATGTGCCCTGTAGGGTGTACAAAAGGGAAATATTGTGGTCTGACTAGACTAAATTCTAAGAGTGTTGGCCGTGGCAACATTTTTTGACGGGAATGGAAGAAAATCGATAGCTCCCATCTAGAGGTCACCGTAAATAAGCATACCAGGTTTCAAAGCAATCTAATCATAAATGTGCTCTGTAGGGTGAGCCAAAGGGAAATATTGTGGTCTGACTAAACTAAGTTCGAAGAATGTTGGCTGCGGCAACACTTTTTGATGGAAATTGAAGAAAATCGATAGCTCCCATCTAGAGGTCACCCCAAACAAGCATGCCAGGTTTCAAAGCAATCCGATCATAAATGTGCCCTGTAGGGTGTGCCAAAGGGAAATATTGAGTCTTCTGACTAAACTAAGTTCTAAGAACGTTGGCCGCGGCAACATTTTTTGATGGAAAATGAAGAAAATCGATAGCTCCCATCTAGAGGTCTCCCCAAACAAGCATACCAGGTTTCAAAGCAATCAAATCATAAATGTGCCCTGTAGGGTGTGCCAAAGGGAAATATTGTGGTCTGACTAAACTGAGTTCTAAAAACGTTGGCCGTGGCAACATTTTTTGACGGAAATTGAAGAAAATCGATAGCTCCCATCTAGAGGTCACCCCAAACAAGCATGCCAGGTTTCAAAGCAATCCGATCATAAATGTACAGTTAAAACTAGAAGTCCTGTCATGAAATGCGCACAAATAGCACGTTGATATGCACATTAATGTGCGCGTTATGGCCCAAGTTAAGCTATCAAATTCTGTACATATGGCCTGTGCACAAGCAATGTTTCAGCCAATGGACCTCCGGGTAACCCGGAGGTCCATTGGCAGAAATTTTGCATGTGTTTGCTGTGAGTAACCAGGAGAACCTGCCGTGCTTCGGATGCCATTCGATATGGCAATTGCGCGCAATTCCAATGCGCAATTAAGCCTACATAAGTGCACTATTCGAGACAGGACTTCTAGTTTTAACTGTACCCTGTAGGGTGTGCCAAAGGGAAATATTGAGTCTTCTGACTAAACTAAGTTCTAAAAACGTTGGCCGCGGCAACATTTTTTGACAGAAATTGAAGAAAATTGATAGCTCCCATCTAGAGGTCACCCTAAATAAGCATACCAGGTTTCAAACCAATCAAATCATAAATTTGCCCTGTAGGGTGTGCCAAAGGGAAATATTGAGGTTTGACTAAACTAAGTTCTAAGAACGTTGGCCGCGGCAACATTTTTTGTCGGAAATTGCAGAAAATCGATAGCTCCCATCTAGAGGTCACCCCAAACAAGCATGCCAGGTTTCAAAGCAATCTGATCATAAATGTGCCCTGCAGGCTGTGCCAAAGGGAAATATTGAGGTCTGACTAAACTAAGTTCTACGAACATTGGCCGTGGCAACATTTTTTGCCGGAAATTGAAGAAAATCGATAGCCCCCATCTAGAGGTCACCCTAAATAAGCATACCAGGTTTCAAAGCAATCAAATCATAAGTGTGCCCTGTGGGTGTGCCAAAGGGAAATATTGTGGTTTGACTAAACTAAGTTCTAAGAACGTTGGCCGCGGGCAACATTTTTTGACGGAAATTGAAGAAAATCGATAGCTCCCATCTAGAGGTCAACCCAAACAAGCATACCAAGTTTCAAAGTAATCCGATCATAAATGCGACCTGTGAGGTGTGCCAAAGGAAATTGTGGACGTACGCACTAACGTACGTACGTATGTACGTACGTATGTACGCCGACGGACGAGAAGTGATGGCAATAGCTCAGCTTGACTTTGTCAAGTTGAGCTAAAAATTAAAACCTGACAAGCCCTCTCTCCCAGAAGTGAAAATACAATAATTTGAGCTTACATGAAGGCAAACATCCACAATTCATTGAAGAATAAAAGTATTTACGACAAGGACAAATAAACAAGGAAAAATAGACAGCATGCAGTCTGTTTGAGAACAGCTTAAGAACTAAATGTCTTTGCATCAACTTTCAAGTGTGTGAGGTAAAAACTTCACCATGCAGGTGATTAACTGGTCGTCCACTCTAATTAAATGAACTGTATGCCTTTATTAGAGATATGACAGGGTCTTGTGTGGAATGGGTCTTTAAATTCCTACCCCCATCCACTGTTCAAGATATCAAACTGAAGTCAGGCAAATTTCAGCTTGAGTACACTCCACTTGTACTCATCTATTCACCTCACCCGAAGATCTGAGTTATTCTTCAAAGTTTGCTAAATTCTGGAAAGTCCACCCAATGCTTCCCATTTTCACATATGGTTCAAAAATGATTTCCAATATTGGACTCTACATGCTACAATTGCTTGATTGCCCTAGTGCACTGAATTTAGCACACAAAAATAGTTTATGGGGGGGAGAGCCTCCTGATCATGGCTTTCAAAATCCCCCCCCCCCCCCCCACTCCCCCAAAATAACAAAATAAAACCCTAGTTAATAACTAAAGAATATTGATTACACTCTCGGTGGCGACCACATACAGAACTCCTATCATATAATTGGAGTGTCAGGAAATTACACCAGGGGAGGAATATTGTTACGGTATGGAAATATTATTGATATTGGTAACAGAAAGAAATCTGAGAATCAGCAACAATAACTATGAATTTAACTATTCTGAAATTTAATTAAAAAAAATTAATATAAAAAAAAAATGATACAAAGATCTTTTACACTAATTGGGTTACAGAAAATAAAAACAATGGTACTTATCAATTATAGAATTAGTCCAAAGTACAGTTTCACAGAATCCAGTAATCCAGTGGTGAAGTATCTTCTGAAGAAAGTTACCAGCTGGTAGATGTAGTATTAAATCCAAGAATGTCTCTTCAGAAACAGTATCCCGTAGATTTGTAATAAAATTTTCACTTAGAAATTTCAGCAGTCTCCAATAAAATATAATAAAATGTGCCGCAAAATTCAAATGGAGTAAAAATCCAAGAAGTGTTGGTGCCACAGGTAATTTCCAAACAATCCAGTAGGATCCTGGCTTTTCACAAAATATTATTATTCTGTTTCACAGAAAGTATAAATTCTCTTTTCCAAGACGAACAAATTCTCTTCAAAAATTCTCCTTTGGAATCAATCTTCCAAATTCACAAAGAAGCACTGCTTCTATAATAAATGCACTGTTCTGAAACAATAATAATCTCCAATGGGAACAGCTGCTGTGTTTTAACTGAAATGAGTCTTTCTGAAATGGCTTTCTTAAAAAAAAAATGAGTTTTTGAATTCTGTTGACAAACCTTTATATAGTAACCAGATAGAATGTCCTAGAAGATGAAAATTCTTCAAAATTCTAACAGTTTCTTGGGGATTCTGTTAAAGTTCAAGTAAACAAGGTCATTGACCTACTTTAAACAATTAAACAATCAACAGCTATATGTACAATATATTGGTGTAACAAAGATGTAAACAAAGGTCACTCAGTGCAAATGAGTCAGACCAGTCAGAAAATGCAGAAATAAAAATATCTATCTCATTATAATTATTCACTAAGGATATATCAATCTCAATATAATATGGGGGCTATAACAAATATTCCCCCAAATGATGTACTAAGTTTTTGTGACAAAGCAAGCACAAGGAACACACAGTATGTTTCAGTGGATTGGGCTTTTGAAATTGGTTTGAAGCTCACTTGAAGTTGAGAATGTTTCTTTCATATGGCACAATCCAGTATGCGTGGAAATTCTTTGCTGGTGTTTCTGTACCAAAGCATTCACTATGTACTGTTGATGGATTTTGAACAGGTTACAGGATATCCACAGTCAAAAGTACAGTCATTCACAGTGTCTGTGAATGTTGGATTCACATGATCAATGGGAGAAAGTTGCCACTTCTCAAACCACGTGTCATGATGTGTAAAAGAAAGTTGTCCACAATGTTGAAGCTTTCATGAAAACTAAGTCTTCTAATATGTTCTTTCAGTTATTTTTCATGAATAAATAGTAGTTCCACTCTTTTGATTGTTCTCGACATTTGGAAATGCTTCTCCCTATGACATATTAACCTATCAAATGTGCCACGTCAGAATATCAATTCACTCAAAAAAGAAACAGAAAATGAAAAATTAATTTTCAATTGATTTCTAGCATGAGCATGTAGACAATTTTCAGTTGCCTCTGCTTTTTCGAACACTCCATTAAACATTGACAACATTTGTAGGAAAGCGTTCATGGATATCTTTCTATAAGAAAATAAAATACATGTAGGCCTATGTCAAGGGTTGTTTAATATTCTATTGCTATTGCCAGTATTTGAGAGAAATTTTAAAATGCCTTACTATGAATTATAGGCCAAATATGACTGACCACACATCGAAGAGTAGGAATGTAGGTCCCATAAAAAGTATTGTGAAGGGTAGGCCTACCCTTATCAATCATAAATTGTTTACAGAGCATTTCCACCAAACCATGCAGTGATGGAAAGGCGTGTGGGGTGGGGGGGGGGGATGGAGGGGGTTCAAATTTTTACAGATAAAATATTTTGCCTACCCCATTCACACAAACTCACACAGGCACTCGTGATGGAAAAAATAATTACGCATCGATGTTTTAATACAGCGTTCATTTATAACTAATAATGTTAACCCTGTTTAACCCTCACTGATCGAAGATGACATTGGCCACCGACACAACTTGAGAATACTTTTTTTACCCTTCACTTAAAAAAACAAAGCTTGCGGTGGAGAAGAAGGGTTGTGGTGTCTGAGGAACTGGCGGTTTGCTATCCATGCTTCCCTCTGAGTAAGGGTATGGATGGCTTGGACTTGAAGGTTCTGCTGAGGGAATGGAGTGTGTGTGGGGGGTGGGGGATGGTCTTTTTGCTGATGTGATTTTCAAATTTTCCGGTGAATAATTAATTTCTTGCTCAGCTTTCACCCAAATGCATATTTTTTTTTACAGAGCACCAACTATCTCTTGAAATTGAAACTTTCTTTATAAATAGCTGAGCATTTCGAATTCGTAATTCGCTCGCAACACTTTCAACAGATACATTATCAGGTCAGTATTCTGTGGAGAGCATTCTTTTGTTTCCAACCACGCTTGCCTCTCCCATAGTTCCTCCATAAGAACAGCTGCGATTGAAAGTATGCAAAAAATTCTCGAAATGAAAATGTCATTACTTCTACCTACTCAATGTTTAGCAGTCTTGAATCAACCTGCATGATCTTCTCATCCATCTTCGAAAATGATAAAATTAAAGTATTTTGTATATTTTTTATACTTAACAATGGCCCAGACTGAGCAGGTGCAAACTCAACAAGTGTTTGACCACCGAGGTGGGTGATATCCCCTACAGCGCTTTTGTGACATAAGGTGTTTTTGTCACATAAGACATGACCACAGTCAGCAGGAGTATCAGACCAGGAGGGGGGGGGGGGGGGGGGGGGGGCAGTTTTGGTAAAATAATTGGGGACGGTTCGGCCTGGGGATGGTTTGGCTTGGGGACAATTCGGGTTTCATGACAACAGTCAACAGGAGTGTCAGACCTGGGGGTGGTTTGAGTAAAATACAGGTTATCAGACAGGATTTCAAATGTGAATGGAATCTAAAAATTGAGAATTGAGAGAAGTGTAGCTTGAACCATGTTGGAGGGAGGGGTGGTAACATAAAAATAGAGAAAAAAAGGCTTAAAAAACACGGCAAAAATGGCCGCCATTCCGTAATCTTGGATTTTGCAAAAAAAATATTAAGCGTGCATCATCCCTTCAGAACCATTTATCCTCATACCAAATATGGTGTAGCTTAAAGCATGTTGGAGGGAGAGGTGGTAACATAAATACAGACAGACAGATTGACAGACAGACAGATCTTGATTTTGAAAAAAAAAATATTGAGCATGCATAATCCCCTCACAACCCTTTATCCATGTACCATATATGAAAGGTGTAGCTTGAACCATGTTGGAGGGAGGAGTGGTAACATAAAATAGAGAAAAAAGCTTAAATGAAAGTGTCAATGACACTGTAGCTCAACTCGACAAACTTGAACTTGGTAAGTTATAAATGAAAATTGCAAAATTGAAGATGATAGATACCAATGTTATTTGATGAAATTTCAATATAACAGCATTGTGTGTGCACAACGTCAGAGTAATCCATGCATTTTTAAATGTAAACTTAAGACTGGCTAAATGAAGAATGTTGATACACAAATGCAGTATGTTCAGAGGTTATTGTAAACGGCAACTTTTTTCACAGAAATGAATGCTTATCAATAGCTCTTACCTAAAGTTCTTGCCTAATGAGAACACCAAGTTCAAAAACAATCCTATGATAAATGTGGCCTGTAGACCAATGTTGATGCACAAATGCAATAAATTCAAAGATTGTTGCTAACAGCAACAGTTTTTGATTGAAATGAAAAAAAAGAAAATCAATAGCTCCTATCTTTGTCACCCTGCATAAGCATACAAAGTTTCAAAACAACCTGATAATGAATGTGTCCTCTGAGGCATGCCAAAGGAAGATGTTAATGCACTAAGTAGAAGGTCATTGCTTGTGGCAATGTTTTTTGTTTTTTGGGGTTTTTTTTATGGAAATTCATAAATATACCCTGCAGAGGGTGCATAAGGGATAAGTTGATGCACAAATGCAGTAAGTTCAAAGGTTGTGATAACGACAATAAATTTTTATGGAAATGAAAAAAAACAATAGCTCACATCTAGAGGTCACACGGAACACACATACCAAGTTTCAAAGTGATCCGATCATAAATGTGCCCTGAAGGCTGTGTTAAAGGGAAATATTGAGGTCTGACTAAACTAAGTTCAAAGGTCAACATTTTTTGACAGAAATGGAAGAGGAAAGTGTCAATGACACTGTAGCTCAACTTGTCAAGACAAAGACATGTACATGCATAGTATGTGACACAGCAATGACAAACATCTAGGTAATAACCTGATAACAAAGGTACATATAAAGTATTGTAACAGTCTGTACATAAATACTGACCATTGCCTGTAACAAATGTATAGGTAAAGTATTGTAAAGGTGGGTGACAGTCAGATGCTAAACTAGAAAAAATCTAGGAGTCCCAGAGTGGGTCTGACTGAACCCCAAAATAATTGTTCTCATAGCACAGTGATAACAAAGACACCCCAAAACACACTCATTCCTGTCCCAAGGTGAAAACAAAGGCACCCAAGAAGTTTCGTGAAGATCAGTTCACAAATATGAGCTGTGTAGAAGTTGTGACAAAAAACTGATTGGACCTAATTTCGGTACAAAATGGCCACTGGCAGCCATCTTGAATTTTGGATCGCACCCAGAAACACTCGTTCTCATCCCAAGGTGATAACAAAGGTACCCAAGAAGTTTTGTGAAGATCGGTTCTTAAATACAGCCTCTAGCCCGAGCCGTATGGACATATGCACTTACAGTGTATAAGTAGCACCGAATAAATCAAAGTTCATCTAATTTGCATAATTTCTGCACGAGAAAAAAACCCGTACTATATGTGATGTATTCCATGTTACTAAACATTCATACAAAAATTTATTCAAATCAGAACTTTCATACAGAAGTTCTGTACAAAAGACTGATTGCACTAATTTTGGTACAAAATGGCTGCTGGTGGCCATCTTGAATTTCGGACCACACCCAAAAACACTCGTTCTCATCCCACGGTGATAACAAAGGTACCCAAGAAGTTTCGTAAAGATCGGTTCATAAATACGGCCTCTAGCCTGAGCCGTATAGAAGTTGTGTACAAAAAACTGATTAAACCTAATTTCGGTACAAAATGGCCACTGGCAGTCATCTTGAATTTTGGACTGAACCCAGAAACACTCGTTCTCGTCCCAAGGTGATAACAAAGGTACCCAAAACGTTTCGTGAAGATCGGTTCATAAATACAGACTCTAGCCCGAACCGTATTGACATGTGTACTTACTGTGTATAAGTAGCACTGAAAAAATAAAAGTTCATCTAATTTGCATAATTTCTGCTCGAGAAAAAAACCTGTATTATATGTGATGTACTCCATGTTACTAAACATTCATACAAAAATTTATTCAAATCAGAACTTTCATACCGAAGTTCTGTACAATGAAAGTGTTAATGACAATGTAGCTTAACTTGTGTGTTGTGTTTGATGAAAAGGATAATGTTCAATGTTTATGAAAGGATTATGAAATAAGAATTGTGATAATTGGGAATATGCTCATTTCTGTTCCCTGTAATGCTATGTTTTTAATAAAAAATAATATGAGGTGTACACTGTACTAAAGAGCAGACAGGTGGGTTAATATGACCTCATACATGTAGTTAATGTATGTGGCCTTCACAGTTAACGTATATCAATGAAAGTTACCAAGTTACAGTTGAATTATTCCAAAACGAGTCATCCTATCAAGTTACATTGAAATCCCTTCATAAATATGACCTGTAGACTGTGCTAAAGGTTTTCGGGCTTCGGGCCCCTGTAGCCATCAGTTTCCCAATTAAAGAACCTCAGTGAGCATGCTCACATACCCCACACGCCCCGATATTTCAAGCTCTAATCATTTTTTAAAAATAAACATAGATTCTAGGAATACTGCAGAAAACAGTGTTTTGTAGTTTCAACGGTATTGAAAGAATTCAAGCAGAGAAAAAGCCTGGAAAACTGTAATTTTGATGAACTTTTCAAAGTCTATGGGGCCGTAATTCTGGTAAAAATCAGTGGAGCGGAACAAAACCCAAACTTGTTCTGTAGACCACCATGTTAGACTAACATATCAAAAATCAGCTCAATATCTGGAAGCGTGTAGGAAAAAAGTCCGGAAAACTGTAATTTTGATGAACTTTTCAAAGTTCAAGGGCCGTAATTTTGGTAAAAATCAGTGGAGCGAAACAAAATGCAAACTTGATCTGTAGGCCACCATGTCAGACTAACATACCAAACATCAGCTCAATATCTGGAAGCGTGTAGAAAAAAAGTCCGGAAAACTGTAATTTTAATGCATTTTTCAGAGTCCAAGGGTCATAATTTCAGTAAAAATCAGTGGACCGGAACAAAATGCAAACTGGTTCTGTAGGCCACCATGTTAGACTAACATACAAAAAATCATCTCAATATCTGGAAGCGTGTAGGAAAAAAGTCTGCAAAACTGTAATTTTGATGAACTTTTCAAAGTTCAAGGGCTGTAATTTCGGTAAAAATCAGTGGAGCGGAAGAAAATGCAAACTTGATCTGCAGGCCACCATGTTAGACTAACATACCCCAAAACAGCTCAATATCTGGAAGCATGTACAAAAAAAGACCGGAAAACTGTAATTTTGATGAACTTGTCAAAGTTCAAGGGCCGTAATTTCGGTAAAAATCAGTGGAGCGGTACAAAATGCAAACTTGATCTGTAGGCCACCATGTTAGACTAACATACCAAAAATCAGCTCAATATCTGGAAGCGTGTAGAAAAAAAGTCTGGAAAACTGTAATTTTGATGAATTTTTCAGAGTCCAAGGGCCGTAATTTCGGTAAAAATCAGTGGAGCGGAAAAAAATGCAAACTTGATCTGTAGGCCACCATGTTAGACTAACATACCAAAAATCAGCTCAATATCTGGAAGCGTGTAGAAAAAAAGTCTGGAAAACTGTAATTTTGATGAATTTTTCAGAGTCCAAGGGCCGTAATTTCGGTAAAAATCAGTGGAGCGGAAAAAAATGCAAACTTGATCTGTAGGCCACCATGTTAGACTCACATACCAAAAATCAGCTCAATATCTGGAAGCGTGTAGAAAAAAAGTCCGGAAAACTGTAATTTTGATGAATTTTTCCGAGTCCAAGGGCCGTAATTTCGGTAAAAATCAGTGGAGCGGAAAAAAATGCAAACTTGATCTGTAGGCCACCATGTTAGACTCACATACCAAAAATCAGCTCAATATCTGGAAGCGTGTAGAAAAAAAGTCCGGAAAACAAGTAGGACTGACTGACGGACGGACCAGTCAAAAACATTATACCCCAGCAACTTCGTTGCATGGGGTATAATTACGTCCAAAGGGGGGACATTCTTATCTATTCATTATATGCAGTCAACTTACCAAGTTACAATGAAATCCCTTCATAAATATGACCTGTAGACTGTGCTAAAGGTTTTCGGGCTTTGGGCTCGGGCAGCCATCATGGTTGAATGATCGCAACCAAAAGGGGACATTCTCATCTGGGCATCATCTGGAGTCATCCTACGAAGTTACAATGAAATCCCTTCATAAATATGATCTGTAGACTGTGCTCAAGGTTTTCAGGCTTTGGGCACCTGTAGCCTTCAAAGTTGACCAATCACGACCAAAACGGGATGTCATCATCTGGGCATTATATGGAGTCAAGCTAACAAGTTACAATGAAATCCTTCCATAAATACGACCTATAGACTATGCTAAAGGTTTTTGGGCTCGGGCAGCCATCAAGGCTGAATGATCGTGATCAAAAGGGGACGTTCTCATCTAGACATTATTTGGAGTTATACTACATGTACCAAGTTACAATGAAATCACTTCATAAATATGACCTGTAGACTGTGCTAAAGGTTTTCGGGCTTCGAGCCCCTGTAGCCATCACAGTTGCCCAATCACGTCCAAAAGGGGATGTCCTCATCTAGACATTATATGAAGTCAACCTACCAAGTTACAATGAAATCCCTCTATAAATATGACCTGTAGACTGTGCTAAAGGTTTTTGGGTTTTGGGCTTGGGCTTGGGCAGTCATCACGGTTGACAGATCGAGACCAAATGGGGAAGTTCTCATCTAGACATCATATGGAGTCATACTACCAAGTTACAATGAAATCCCTCCATATTAAATATGACCTGCAGACTGTGCTAAACATTTTGGGTTTTGGGCTTGGGCAGCCATCACAGTTGACAGATCATTACCAAAACAGGACTTTCTCATCTAGGCATTATACAGAGGCATCCTACCAAGTTACAATGAAATCCCTTCATAAATACGACCTGTAGACTGTGCTAATGGTTTTTGGGCTCGGGCAGCCATACCAGTTGACAGATCACAACCAAAGGGGACGTTCTCATCTAGACATGACCCCAAACCTGCATATGAAATTTTGTGAAGATCATACAAGAACTACGGGGTGTAGCCTGTGCTAAAGGAAAATGTGAACAGACTCACAGGCTAACAGACTCACAGACTTCCGCACACGTGATGGCAATAGCTTATCTTGACTTTGTTAAGTTAAGCTAAAAACTAGAAAAACTGTGAGCACTCCTCACTAAATACCACCTACTCCCACCAAGAAGAAAGTGTGTTTAATGTAGACAGCACAAACACTGAAACCCCCCTCCCCCCTCCACCCCAAAGCTTGAAAATTGACAAAGCCCGTTTTTCAATATGTGAAACTGTAAAAATTATAATATCTGAAAACAATCTTCTCTGTATGTAAAAGAATGTTTGAACATTTCATTGAAATCCATTCACTAGTTTCAAAGGGGTTGCAGATAACAGATGTCAACAACCCCCCAACCCCCCTGCAAGCTTGAATTGACAAAGCCCATTTTTAAATATGGAAAACACTAAAAATGAAAATATCTGTGAAAAGTTGCGGATAGCAGATCTGTACAGAATGTCAACTGAATTTGACTAAGTTCATTTTTTAATATGGGAAACTGTAGAAATGAAAATATCTGAAAACAAAATAGGAGGTGCACATCTTCAATATACATGTATGTAAAAGAATGTCTGAGAGTTTCAATGGCATCCGTTCACTGGTTTAAGAGGAGTTGTGGATAGCAGATGTGTACACCCCTAAAGGGTAATGGACAGTCGGAAGGATGGACATTGAAATATGTATCTGAAAGAAAAATAGGAGGTGCACATCTTCAATGTATGTGAAAGAATGTCCGAGAGTTCCAATGAGTTCCAATGGAGTTTGTTCAATGATTTTAGAGGAGTAGCGGATAGCAGATCTATACCCCTCCCTACTAAAACCTGAATTGACAAAGACCATTTTTGAATATGGGAAACTGTAAATATGAAAATATCTGAAAAGAAAATAGGAGGTGCATATCTGCAATGTATGTAAAAGAATGTCTGAAAGTTTCAATGAAATCTGTTCAATGGTTTAGAAGGAGTTGCAGATAGCAGATGCGTACCCCCCCCCCCCCCCCCCCCAAAGCGTAAGGGACGTACAGACGTACGGATGGTGGGCAGTACAAAATAAAAATAGAAAAGAAAAATTTTGAAAAAGAAGAATAACAAAAGTCTTTCCCAAACTGGGTTTAGGAAAGCCTAATAAAGACGGAGAGAGATGTGATGAACATGGCACTATTGCAAAGAATATACCCACCAATACATGTATAACGTTGACATATCCCTTGAAATCAAGACAGTGTGCCATGTCCCCCAAAAATACACCATATAGACATATCCATAAACCTCCGAGTGGAAATATAATCCATGACAACAGATTGGATTTAAAATTAAGTGGGCGACAAAAAACCAAAACTAAGTTCTGGCACCTGATCATAAAAACGTAGACGAACTCCTTGCGCCTCATTCCGATTATTGCAGGAAACATTATCCTGAAAAACTATAGGCATCTGAAAGAATGCTCATTATTTCTCACTTGGTTATTATGGCATCATCAATAGGGCTAAAAAGCCTCAGTCAACTAACACAAAAATCTGTTATGGAAAGAACAACCTCTTTCCTTATACTGGTAACCTGTCCGAGATGACAGTGGTCTCAGCCTAGCTGACGCAGCTAAAGGTCTTCCTATTCATGAAGACAATTATATGGCTGAAAGCTGCAACCCCCAGAAGCTCACTGAAGGAAACTTACAATGCTAGCCATTAATGATAGGAAAAACAATAAGACTAATGTCTGTGACACCAAAGAAAACAACACTAAGAAGGAAAAAATGTACTCTTTCCTTTTAGCGGTTCTCTTCCAAAAAGACCGTAGTATCAGCCCAGCTGAGAAGTCTTCATCTCTGTAAAGACAGATATCTCGGTGTAACTTGCGACCTTAGAAAGCTCACTAAACAGAAACTTACAGTACGGTCGACGTGGACTGGTCACATTCCACGGATGGGCAATATTTCCACGGATGCAATAATATTAGATTCCAAACACTAATTATAGCAATAATCACCAAAAAATTAATTAATGAAGCACCGGGTACAACCTGGTTCTTCATTAATTAAAATTTTGCTTCAGATAATTTTTATTAAAGGGTAAACGCATGCATGGGCATCACTGCCCACGCAGGGATTATGACCAATCCACTGCGACTCTACTGTACATGTACACTGTTAGTCGCTCAAGTTAAGGAAAAAAGGCTGCTCTTGATACTAATAAGGCACTAACAAAAGGACTAAAAGCCTCAGACACCTAAGAATACAACAGCGAGAAGGAAACAATGTACATGTACTCTTTCCTTCCTATGGACCTAATTCCAAAGAGACAGCAGTCTCAGCTTAGCTACATGTAGCACAGCTAAAAAGTCTTCATCTTCGTGAAGACAGATATCTCGGTGTAACTAGCGACCTTTGAAAGCTCATTAACGGTAACTTACAACGTTCGTCATTCAGGCTTAAGGAAAAAAGACTCGCTCTTTCTAACGGCTTTAATTCCAAAGAGACAGTAGTCTCGGCTTAGCCAAGATAAGCTAACGCCACTTAGAAGTCTTCATCTCCGTGAAGACATATATCTGTGTCACCTGCAGCCTTGGAAAGCTCAATAAATGGCGACTTACGATGTTAGCCGTAATGTTTAAGACCACTCTAAATTACTTAAGGCAACTATGACGTTAGCCGCTAAAGTTATAGAAACAGACCGCTCTTAATTCACATAAGACTATTAAGGCAACAACAATAGGACTAAATACCTGTGATGCCTAGGAATACAACACCGAGAAGGAAAGAACATAATCTTTCCTTCTAACAGCCTTATTCCGAAAGGATAGCGGTCTCAGCATAGCTAACGCAGCCTAAAAGTCTTATGATATTTTATTCAACAATTCACCTTACTCACAAACATTGTAAGGGATATTATTACATCACGTAAACAGTCAAAGAAAAAGAAAATATACAGATAGTATTTGAACATTACATTATGAATATGAGAGGTGCATTGTTTGGAGACGCCATAGCCAGATCAGCTGTCTTCCTGGCACCTCCATGTTACTACAGTAGAACCTGTCTTGAGAGACTGCCCTTTGGGCCACACAAAAGTGGTCTCTCAAGACAGGTGGTCTCTCATAACAGGTTTCAGGTTTTCTCAAGTCGGTGAATAACCAACCTCAAAATTCAGAAATGGTGAAGAATAGATTTTTGTAATTACTTTGTAGTTATTCTTTTTTAGGAAGTTTTTGTAACAAATTGAAATGGACTGTTATAAAAATTATAAAAATAAATTAACACTAATTTATTTTTATAATTTTTATAACAGTCCATTTCAATTTGTTACAAAAAGATTTTCAACACAAATTTATTTTTTTTCCTGTCACATTTCAGGTAAGTATGAAATTGTTTATTCAGCAATAATCCTAATCTTTTCACAGCGGTCTTATAAAAACATCTCAATCTTTATTGAGTTAGCAATTGAAACCCAATTAAGAGCTTTTAATACTGTTAATGAACAAACTTGAATCTCACCCCCTAAGCATGCTGCATACACAATATCAAAAGATTCTGCCTGCTGGATCTTGAGAAGATTTTTAAAGAAATTTGCTTGAAATGCACTAAGTTCAAATTGGGCTCCTATACTGAGCCCAAATATAAACCCAGGGAGCCGATTTGAACAAACTTGAATCAGATCCACCCCACAATGTTGCATACGAAATATCAAAAGATTCTGCCTGCTCGATCTGGAGAAGAAGATTTTTTAAGAAATTTGCCTGAAATGCAGTAAGTTTGAATTCAAGCTTTTATAGTGAGCCCAAATATGAATCCAGGGGGCCGATTTGAACAAACTTCAATCAGATCCACCCCACAATGTTGCATACCAAATATCAAAAGATTCTGCCTGCTGGATCTTGAGAAGAAGATTTTTAAAGAAATTTGCCTGAAATGCACTAAGTTCGAATTTGGGCTTCTATACCGAGCCCAAATGTGAATCCAGGGGGCCGATTTGAACAAACTGGAATCAGATCCACCCCACAATGTTGCATACCAAACATCAAAAGATTCTGCCTGCTGGATCTTGAGAAGAAGATTTTTTAAGAAATTTGCCTGAAATGCACCAAGTTCGAATTCGGGCTTCTATACCGAGCCCAAATGTGAATCCAGGGGGCCGATTTGAACAAACTGGAATCAGATCCACCCCACAATGTTGCATACCAAATATCAAAATATTCTGCCTGCTGGATCTGGAGAAGAAGATTTTTTAAGAAATTTGCCTGAAATGCAGTAAGTCTGAATTCAAGCTTTTATAGTGAGCCCAAATATGAATCCAGGGGGCCGATTTGAACAAACTTGAATCAGATCCACCCCACAATGTTGCATACCAAATATCAAAAGATTCTGCCTGCTCGATCTGGAGAAGAAGATTTTTTAAGAAATTTGCCTGAAATGCAGTAAGTTTGAATTCAAGCTTTTATAGTGAGCCCAAATATGAATCCGGGGGGCCGATTTGAACAAACTTGATTCAGATCCACCCCACAATGTTGCATACCAAATATCAAAAGATTCTGCCTGCTCGATCTGGAGAAGAAGATTTTTTAAGAAATTTGCCTGAAATGCAGTAAGTTTGAATTCAAGCTTTTATAGTGAGCCCAAATATGAATCCAGGGGGCCGATTTGAACAAACTTGAACCAGACCCACCCCACAATGTTGCATACCAAATATCAAAAGATTCTGCCTGCTGGATCTTGAGAAGAAGATTTTTTAAGAAATTTGCCTGAAATGCACCAAGTTCGAATTCGGGCTTCTATACCGAGCCCAAATGTGAATCCAGGGGGCCGATTTGAACAAACTGGAATCAGATCCACCCCACAATGTTGCATACCAAATATCAAAATATTCTGCCTGCTGGATCTGGAGAAGAAGATTTTTTAAGAAATTTGCCTGAAATGCATGAAGTTCAAATTGGGCTTCTATAGTGAGCCTAAATATGAATCCAGGGGACCGATTTGAACAAACTTGAATCAGACCCATACCGAGATGCTGCATACCAAGTATCAAAAGATTCTGCCCATTGGTTCTGGAGAAGAAGATTTTTTAATAATTTTTCTATAATTCAAATGGTGCCATCAGAGTTATGACCCATACAGAGCCCCCAAGAGATGTGGCCATTTCATTTGAACAAACCTGAATTGTCATATAGTAATGAACATCCACATGAAGTTTCGTGAAAATCGGACCAGTGGTTTCAGAGGAGAAGTCATTTGAAAAATGTTCAAGACAATGGATGCCGAACGACGACGACGACAGACGGCAAGTGATAAGTTGAGCTCCCTTCGGTCAGTTCGGTGAGCTAAAAATTCCTCATTTTGAACTAAGTTATAATTCAGGCTACCACAGTGAGCCCAAATATGAACCCAGGGACTTGGCTTGAACAAACTTGAATCTCACCCCCCTCAACACGCTGCATACCCAATATCAAAAGATTCTGCCAGCTGGATCTTGAGAAGAAGATTTTTAAATAAATTTGCCTGAAATGCACTAAGTTCGAATTTGGGCTTTTATAGTGAGCCCAAATATGCATCCAAGGGGCCGATTTGAACAAACTTGAATCTGACCCCCCTAGAGATGATGTATACCAAATAGGAAAGAATTCTGCCTGGTGGATCTGAAGAAGACTTTTTTGAATTTTGGAAAGAAATTCATGGGTGCTATCAGAGTTATGCCCCTTGTGGTGCCCCCTGTGGGTGCGGCAAGTTTATTGTATTTGTTTGAATTGTCATATGATAGGGAACATGCACACCAAATTTGGTTCAATTTGATCCAGTAGTTTGTGAGGAGTAGTTGATAATGTAAAGTTCACGACAGATGGCAAGTGATAAGTTAAGCTCCCTTCGGTGAGCTAAAAAAATGATACAAAGATCTTTTACACTAATTGGTTTACAGAAAATAAAAACAGTGGTACTTATCAATTATAGAATTAGTCCAAAATACAGTTGACAGGATCCAATGTTGAAGCACATGTATCTTGTGAAGAAATTTTCCAGCTGGTAGTATTAAATCCAAGAATGTGTCTTCAGAAACAGTATCCCATAGTTTTGGAATAAAATGTTCACTTAGAATTTCAGCAGTCTCCAATAAAATGTAACAAAATGCTGAGCAAAATTCAAATAGAGTAAAAATTCAATAAGTATGGGCACCACAGGTAAATTCCAAATAATCCAGTAGAATCCTGGCTTTTCACAAAAATATATTCTGTTTCACAGAAAGTAAAAATTCTCTTTTACAAGATGAATAAATTCTCTTCAAAATTCTCTTCTGGAATCACTTTTCCAAATTCACAAAGAAGCACTGCTTCTATAATTAAATGAACTATTCTGGAACAATAATAATCTCCAATATCTATTTTAACTGAAATGAGTCTTTCTGAAAATGAGTTGTTTTCTGAAATGGCTTTCTAAAAATGAGTTTCTGAATTCTGTTCACAAACCTTAACATATATAGTTCCCAGATAGAATGTCCGAGAAGATGAAGTTTCTCCAAAGTTCTGTTTTCTATCAGTTTCTAGCTGATTCTTTCTTAATTCATGTAAACAAGGTCACTGACCTACTTAAACAATTAAACAATCAACAGCTATATGAACAATGCTTTAAAAATAGATTAGTGTAACAAAGATGTAAACAAAGGTCACCCAGTGCAAAGCAGTCAGACCAGTCAGAATATGCAGAAAAATATCAATCTCATAGAATTATCAACTAAGGATTTATCAATCTCGATATAATATGGGGGCTATAACAGTCTCAGAAAGAAATAGGATATTACTACTCCTTTCTCTCCATCCCCACAACATCGCTCGAGCAATGTGTAGAAAGGCATTATGGGGCCTCGAGGATGTGAAGCTATTAGCGTGGAGGTGTGTGTATGTGTGTCTGTGTGTGTTGTGGGGGGGGGGGGGGGGGGGGGGGGGGGGGGGGGTTGTACAATCTGGGTAGTTTATTCTTACTTGTATATCTGTGTATGGTGCATAAGAATAAGCTCCCATCAAATGGTTCTATCAAACAATAGTCCCACAGCAGCCAACGTAATAACTAAACTTACTATTCAAATTTTATTACTCTTTCATTTTTTTTGGCATTCAGAACATAGCCCTCCCACCGCCCCACTACGTTTTAGAAGCAAAAAAAAAAAACATTTAAAAACTTAGTTGTTGGAAATTTTTGTTTAGTGAGTACCGTCTCTTGCACTTGCTAGCCTAATGGGCCAGGTTGACTTGGATTAGAGGAGAGTCATGAAAAACTGGATTTCTCTATTTTAATATGAAATCGTCACCATGACTGCACACTGTATACAATATATACTCGCCCAAAAAAGAAAGTGTGCATTGCAGAAATTGATCAAACTCCAAAAAAATAATTTCGTAGGTGTAAAGAGTGTTAACCTGTTCTTGAATAAGTTATATTGAACACAAAAACAGCTTTCCCCGTTAAAATTGCATTAACGTTAAATGATGTGCTGCACGTTTGTGAAAAGGCATGTTTTGCACGTGTAGAGTCTGAAAATTCATGCAGCAGTGTGAATCCTTGGGTATTTAAACACTAAAGTAAGGCCTTCCTATCGTTCACATTCAAACTTGCGCTGCTGTTAAAACGACTCCACATTAGCATGCCAAGATTGACAATGAATCAACGTCTCCTTGCCCTGAGTATGATTAGAGCTGGCAGAACACACACAGAGGTTGCCCAGCATTTGAACTGCCACCGTAACACTGTAGACAGGCTAGTCCATCGACATGCTCAACATGATGACGTTCGAGACCGACCCCACTGTTATGGCCCCCATATTATATTGAGATTGATATATCCTTAAGTTGATAGTTATGTGAGAAAGATTTTTTTTTATTTCTGCATTTTCTGACTGGTCTAACTCTTTTGCACTCAGTGACCTTGTTTACATCTTTGTTACACTGATATATTGTACATATAGCTGTTGATTGTTTAATTGTTTAAATAGGTCAATGACCTTGTTTACTTGAACTTTAACAGAATCCCCCAGAAACAAATAGAACATTGCAGAAACTTCCTCTTCTGGGACATTCTATCTGGTTACTATATAAAGGTTTGTCAACAGAATTCAAAAACTCATTTTAGAAAGCCATTTCAGAAGAACTTATTTTCACAGCAGTTGTTTCCATTGGAGATTATTATTGTTTCAGAACAGTGCATTTATTATAGAAGCAGTGCTTCTTTGTGAATTTGGAAGATTGATTCCAAAAGAGAATTTTGAAGAGAATTTGTTCGTCTTGGAAAAGAGAATTTATACTTTCTGTGAAACAGAATAATATTTTGTGAAAAGCCAGGATTCTACTGGATTGTTTGGAAATTACCTGTGGCGCCAATACTTCTTGGATTTTTACTCCATTTGAATTTTGTGGAGAATTTTATTATATTTTATTGGAGACTGCTGAAATTTCTAAGTGAAAATTTTATTATAAATCTACGGGATACTGTTTCTGAAGAGACATTCTTGGATTTAATACCACATCTACCAGCTGGTAACTTTCTTCAGAAGATACTTCACCACAGGATTACTGGATTCTGTGAAACTGTACTTTGGACTAATTCTATAATTGATAAGTACCATTGTTTTTATTTTCTGTAACCCAATTAGTGTAAAAGATCTTTATATCATTTTTTTTTTATATATATTAATTTTTTTAAATTAAATTTCAGAATAGTTAAATTCATAGTTATTGTTGCTGATTCTCAGATTTCTTTCTGTTACCAATATCATTAATAATTCCACACCGTAACAGAAATTGGGGGCTCGTTGCCGAGATTGAATATAAGATAACGAGAAAGCTTTATTTGCATATTGCAATTATTATTTTGGCTCACTTTCAAAACATTTAAACTTTCTTACAAACATTCAGTATTATTATTTATATAATCTGAGAACCAGCAAACCTTTTCATCATGGTATTTATTGTGACAGAATTTATTTCTGAATTTGAAAGATCTCCTAGTTTGGACCTTTTAGAATCTCTTAAGAAGGAGGATTTATTTCAACTTGCTCAGTGTCTAAAATTACCTGCCACCCCTGGTCTGAACAAGCATAAACTTAAACAGCTCATTGTTAATCATTATATTGAGGAGGGTCTATTGCCTCAGTCTGGGTCACCTGTCTCTGAACCACAACCTACTGATGCCCTTGAACTCAAAAAGTTAGAATTAGAACTAAAGAGATTAGAAATGCAACAAGAAATGAAAAGGCAGGAAAATGAAATGAAATTAAAAGAATTAGAGGCCCAAAAAGAAGAAAGAGAAAATGAAATTAAATTAAAAAAATTAGAAGCTCAAAAAGAAAGGGAACAAATTCAGGCTCAAAAAGAAAGGGAACTAAAATTAAGGGAAATAGAAGCTCAAAAAGAAATGCACTTAAAAGAATTAGAAATTCAGGCCCAAAAGGAAATAAGAATAAAAGAATTAGAATCTCAACGTCAAGGCTCAAATGTAATTTCTCCAAGTAGATTTGATGCAACTAAACATGTTAGGCTAGTTCCCCCCTTTCAAGAAAAAGAAGTTGATAAATATTTTTCACATTTTGAAAAAGTGGCAACAAGTTTAGAGTGGCCAAGGGATGTCTGGACTTTGCTATTGCAAAGTGTTTTGAAAGGGAAGGCCCAAGAAATCTATTCTGCTCTATCTTCTGAGCAAAGCAACAATTATGACGCTGTTAAAGAGGCAATACTTAAGGCATATGAACTTGTTCCAGAGGCCTATAGGCAGAAATTCAGAAATTATTATAAAAATGAAAATCAAACTCATGTGGAATTTGCCAGAGAAAAGCAAAATTTATTTGACAGGTGGTGCCACTCAAAAGAAATAGGGAAAGATTTTACAAAATTAAAGGAAATGATGCTGATTGAGGAGTTTAAAGGAAAGATACATTCAGATATAAAGGCCCACCTGGATGAACAAAAAGTTGACACTTTGAACAGAGCAGCAGTACTGGCAGATGACTATGCCTTAACTCATAAAATGAGTCGTAACGCCACAAATTTTTGGCCCCACAAGAATTCTTTCCAAAGTGGACCTAGACCAGCTTCAGATAAAACACATCCTTCCAATCATCCTTCCCATCCTACAAACTTTTCACCACCTAAATTTAATCGGAAGCCTAATGAGAATAAGTCATCCAATGCCAGCCCTACACCATTACGACCCAACAGTTCAACTAAAACTTGTAATTATTGTAAGAAAGCAGGTCATTTATTATCTGATTGCTGGCTGTTAAAAAGGAAAAATGAGTCCTCAACTTCACAGAATGCACTAGCATGTGCTCCATGCCCTGAAAATTATGTTATAAAGCAAGATGCTTTAGAAAATTATAAGCCATTCATTTCTGAAGGCTTTGTTTCCCTTGATGGGGATAAGCACTGTTCCTTACCAATAAAAATACTGAGAGACACAGGGGCTACTCAGTCATTAATGTTAGAAGGCATTTTGCCATTTTCTGAAGAAAGTGCTACAGGGGCACAAGTTCTAATATCAGGTATTGAGTCAAACTCTTTAAATGTCCCACTTCATAAAATAAATTTAAGAAGTAGCTTAGTAAATGGGACTGTGACAGTAGGAATCAGACCTACTCTACCTGTAAAAGGTATTTCTTTATTATTGGGAAATGACTTAGCTGGTGACAAAGTCACTGTAGAACCTCAAGTGGTGGATAAGCCGAGCACAGATGAAAGTATTGTTAATTTGAAGGAATGTTTTCCTTTTGCCTTTCCAGCATGTGCTGTGACTCGGTCCATGGCAAAGAAAACTGAGGTTGATAACAACCTCAATTGTGTTGATTTAAACAGCAAAGCTGAGGATAAGAACTGTCACAGAATTACGGATTCTGAAGACATTGATTTGTCTCAGACATTTTTGAGTCAGTGTGATGACTCGTCCAGACATTGTAAAGAGGCCACTAGACCTGAGAGTGATAGGGGGACCTCCTTGAATGTCATTTCCCGGACATCTTTAATTCAGGAACAGGAAAGTGATCCTGACCTTGCCGAGCCACGTGAAAAGGCTCTAACACAGGCTGAAGCCCAAAACTCCCCTGTCTGTTATTTCAGAAAATCTGGTGTACTTATGAGGAAATGGTGACCACCAGAAGTACCCTCCAATAGTGATTGGGAGGTTATTTATCAAATAGTTGTCCCCACTAAATACCGGAATGAAATAATAAACCTGGCTCATGAAAATCCAATGGCTGGACATTTGGGAGTTAGGAAAACCTACTCTCGTATTCAACAATGTTTTTACTGGCCCAAGCTTCGACAGGATGTTGTCGAATTTTGTAAAACCTGCCACACCTGTCAAATTGTAGGAAAACCCAACCAGAAGATTCCTCCTGCTCCCCTTCAACCAATTCCTGCTTTTGAGGAGCCATTTAGTAGAATTATTATTGATTGTGTTGGCCCATTGCCTAGAACAAGATCTGGAAATGAATATCTTCTTACCATCATGTGTGCTTCTACACGATTTCCTGAAGCTATACCTCTAAGAAATATTAAAACTAAGACAATAGTTAAGGCCTTGATAAAATTTTTTACAACTTTCGGTCTACCCAGGTCAGTGCAATCGGACCAAGGCTCAAATTTTATGTCAAACCTTTTTCAGCAGGTGATGTATGAGCTCAAAATTAAGCAGTACACATCAAGTGCCTACCATCCCGAAAGTCAAGGAGCTCTAGAACGCTTTCATCAAACACTGAAGACCATGATAAAGGCATATGGGGAGGATAATGAGAAGGATTGGGATGAAGGAGTACATCTCCTCTTATTTGCAGTCCGTGAGACTGTACAGGAATCTCTGGGGTTCAGCCCTTTTGAATTAGTGTTTGGACACTCAGTGAGGGGTCCACTCACTGCTTTGAAGGAGAAATGGCTCAAGGAAGAGCCACCTGAAATTTCTCTCCTGGACTATGTGTCCACTTTTAAGGAAAAATTGCACCAGGCCAGAGAAATGGCAAATAAACATTTACAGAAAGCCCAGAGTCATATGAAGACCTGGTATGACAAAAAGGCGAAATTTCGCACCTTTAAACCTGGGGACAAGGTGTTAGTATTTTTCCCTTTAAAGGGCAATGCTTTACAAGCAAGATATTCAGGCCCTTATATTGTTAAGCACAAGATCAGTGATACTGATTATGTTGTTGAGACTCCCGATAGACTCAAAAATACTCAGCTGTGCCATATAAATATGTTGAAAACATATTATGAGAGAGAACCAAACTCTCTACCAGTCTCAACAGTCACCCACATGGATGAGCTGGAAAATCCTGTAGAGGATATTCATGAAGGCGGCGAAAATGTACCTCTGAAGTTACAGAACTCAGATGTCCTGAGAGATCTACAAAATAAAACTGATTATTTACTGCCTGACCAAAGAAAGGATTTAGTTGATTTAATTTTCAAATATCAACACTTATTTCCCGATGTGCCTAGTAGGACATCTGTTATTTTTCATGATGTTGATGTAGGAGAGGCAAATCCCATCAAACAGCATCCATATAGATTGAACCCTTTCAAAGCTGAGATCATGCGAAAGGAAATACAGTATATGCTGGACAATGATATCATAGAACCTAGCCATAGCAACTGGAGTTCGCCCTGTATACTCGTCCCAAAACCTGATGGCAGTTACCGATTTTGTACGGATTGCCGAAAGGTGGACAGCCTCACCAGAACAGACAATTGTCCAATTCCAAGAATTGATGACTGCATTGACAAACTTGGCCATGCTAAATTTGTGACAAAGTTTGACTTGTTAAAGGGTTATTGGCAAGTCCCTTTAACAGAAAAAGCAAAAGAAATATCTGCTTTTGTTACCCCATTTGGGTTGTATCAATATAAAGTAACCCCTTTTGGCATGAAAAACTCTCCGGCAACATTCCAGCGCATGGTTAACCACTTAATTGCAGACCTGGATCACAGTGAGGCTTGTATTGATGATGTTGTTATACACACAGATGCAAATTGGGCTGATCACCTAGGGCGTGTTCGGGGGTTTTTTGGCAAAGTGACCCAAGCCAACCTAACTATTAACTTGGTAAAATCAGAATTTAGCAAAGCAACTGTAAATTATTTAGGTCATGTTGTGAGGCAGGGGCAGGTGAGGCCGATTGCGGCTAAAGTTGATGCCATTGTAAATTTTCCAGTACTAAACTCTAAAAAAGAGCTCATGAGATTCTTAGGCATGGCTGGATATTATAGAAAATTTTGTTTAAATTTTTCAGATGTTGTCTCCCCTTTGACCAATTTATTGAGCAAAAGGGTTAGGTTTGTTTGGACTGAGGAATGTCAGAAATCCTTTAACAGAATAAAAACTTTATTAAATAATTCCCCTGTCCTGGCCAGTCCCAATTATGAAAAGCCCTTCAAATTATTCATAGATGCAAGTGACAATGGAGCAGGTGGGTATATTGCCCAGGAAGATTCCCAAGGTATTGATCACCCTGTATGTTATTTTTCCAGAAAATTTCTCAAACATCAAAAGAATTACTCTACAGTAGAAAAAGAAACTTTGGCTCTAATTTTGGCATTAACCCATTTTGATGTGTATCTAGGAACCGCCCAATGTCCAACTACAGTTTACACCGATCATAACCCCTTAACATTTATCAATAAAATGAAAAACAAGAATCAAAGATTATTGCGGTGGAGTTTAGCCCTTCAAGAATATAATTTAGAGATTAGGCATATTTCGGGAAGAGATAATGTTGTAGCTGATGCTCTTTCCAGAATATCCTAATTTAAAATGATATGATCGGTCCCTATTCACTTCAAGTGTATATATGTTTATTAAAAAAAAAAAAAAAAATTGTGAAGATTATGGTGTGTGTGTATTGTAAACCAGTCAGAGTCTGCTAAAATTATGTAAAAAGTTTTCAGTACCTTCAAACTTTTTCTTTTAAGGCGGGGTGTGTTATGGCCCCCATATTATATTGAGATTGATATATCCTTAAGTTGATAGTTATGTGAGAAAGATTTTTTTTTATTTCTGCATTTTCTGACTGGTCTAACTCTTTTGCACTCAGTGACCTTGTTTACATCTTTGTTACACTGATATATTGTACATATAGCTGTTGATTGTTTAATTGTTTAAATAGGTCAATGACCTTGTTTACTTGAACTTTAACAGAATCCCCCAGAAACAAATAGAACATTGCAGAAACTTCCTCTTCTGGGACATTCTATCTGGTTACTATATAAAGGTTTGTCAACAGAATTCAAAAACTCATTTTAGAAAGCCATTTCAGAAGAACTTATTTTCACAGCAGTTGTTTCCATTGGAGATTATTATTGTTTCAGAACAGTGCATTTATTATAGAAGCAGTGCTTCTTTGTGAATTTGGAAGATTGATTCCAAAAGAGAATTTTGAAGAGAATTTGTTCGTCTTGGAAAAGAGAATTTATACTTTCTGTGAAACAGAATAATATTTTGTGAAAAGCCAGGATTCTACTGGATTGTTTGGAAATTACCTGTGGCGCCAATACTTCTTGGATTTTTACTCCATTTGAATTTTGTGGAGAATTTTATTATATTTTATTGGAGACTGCTGAAATTTCTAAGTGAAAATTTTATTATAAATCTACGGGATACTGTTTCTGAAGAGACATTCTTGGATTTAATACCACATCTACCAGCTGGTAACTTTCTTCAGAAGATACTTCACCACAGGATTACTGGATTCTGTGAAACTGTACTTTGGACTAATTCTATAATTGATAAGTACCATTGTTTTTATTTTCTGTAACCCAATTAGTGTAAAAGATCTTTGTATCATTTTTTTTTTATATATATTAATTTTTTTAAATTAAATTTCAGAATAGTTAAATTCATAGTTATTGTTGCTGATTCTCAGATTTCTTTCTGTTACCAATATCATTAATAATTCCACACCGTAACACCACTCCGGGAGACCCCGAGTTACCACCCCTGCACAAGAACGGTACATCCGTGTCGTCCATCTCCGGAACCGGCAACAAACGGCAACGACGACAGCCAGGAACATCCCTAACCTGAGACGGATACATCCTCAAACAGTAATCAACCGGCTGAGAGAATACGGCTTACATCCTCGAAGACCTGCAATTCGTCCGATTTTGACGTTACGTCATCGTCGTGCTCGACTGCAGTGGTGTAGAGTAGGGTTAGGGTTAGCCTAACCTAACCTAACCCTACCCTAACCTAACCCTACTGTTACGGTATGGAAATATTATTGATATTGGTAACAGAAAGAAATCTGAGAATCAGCAACAAAACTATGAATTTAACTATTCTGAAATTTAATTAAAAAGAATTAATATATAAAAAAAAAATGATACAAAGATCTTTTACACTAATTGGTTTACAGAAGATAAAAACAGTGGTACTTATCAATTATTGAATTAGTCCAAAGTACAGTTTGACAGAATCCAGTAATCCAGTGGTGAAGTATCTTCTGAAGAAAGTTACCAGCTGGTAGATGTAGTATTAAATCCAAGAATGTCTCTTCAGAAACAGTATCCCGTAGATTTGTAATAAAATTTTCACTTAGAAATTTCAGCAGTCTCCAATAAAATATAATAAATGCTCCGCAAAATTCAAATGGAGTAAAAATCCAAGAAGTATTGGTGCCACAGGCAATTTCCAAATAATCCAGCAGAATCCTGGCTTTTCACAAAAATTATTATTCTGTTTCACAGAAAGTATAAATTCTCTTTTCCAAGACGAATAGATTCTCTTCAAAATTCTCTTTTGGAATCAATCTTCCAAATTCACAAAGAAAGAAGCACTGCTTCTATAATAAATGCGCTGTTCTGAAACAATAATAATCTCCAATGGAAACAACTGCTGTGAAAATAAGTTCTTCTGAAATGGCTTTCTAAAAAGAGTTTTTGAATTCTGTTGACAAACCTTTATATAGTAACCAGATAGAATGTCCCAGAAGAGGAAGTTTCTGCAATGTTCTATTAGTTTCTGGGGAATTCTGTTAAAGTTCAAGTAAACAAGGTCATTGACCTATTTAAACAATTAAACAATCAACAACTATATGTACAATATATCAGTGTAACAAAGATGTAAACAAGGTCACTGAGTGCAAAAAGAGTTAGACCAGTCAGAAAATGCAGAAATAAAAAAAAATCTTTCTCACATAATTATCAACTTAAGGATATATCAATCTCAATATAATATGGGGGCTATAACACTACCCTAACCCTAACCTAAACCACTTCCATGCTAACATGGTCGCTTCCATGAGGCGTAAATGCACAGCAGTAGTCGATGCAGACGGAGGTCATACCAGATATTGAGTGTGTGACTTTTGTGTTTGACCCTTAGTGTCTTTGACTCTCAATGGCACCAAGAGTATTCGTCGTAGCGTAATGAAATTTCTCGTGTTGATCACAAATTGATTCATCTGTGATTGAATAAAATTTCCATGAATGAAAATGATATATATCTTTTTTTAGTGTTATTTTTTAGCATGCACACTTTCTTTTTTGGGAGAGTATATAAACAAAATATCCCATGCTATTTAATATTACGATTTCAGTCAGAACACCCGCCCAACCTGTTCGAAGGAGGTCCCGTAAGGTCCTCATAACCACCCCCCTCCCTGCTCACTGAAAATAGTGATGTGTACCGGGCCTAAATCAATATTGAGCTCGACTTACCTTTTTGTCTTCCCTTAATCTCTTGTCTGTTGTTTAAATCGTTTTTTCTCTTTTAAAATGTACCAGATAAAAGTCCTTCTAACTGTTGGTTAACTCTCCACCTTATGTTAAAATTTAAAAATGATCGCGTACGAAAGAGAAAACCTAACATGTGTTTGCAGTCTTGCACACCCTTCTTTTCCACCGGTGCATTTTGGTGATACTTTCCGCAAAGCACATTCTCCCCAACAACATTTGAAACAAAACAAGAAAATGGCTGACAGCGTTACAAATCTGTAACACACTTTTTTAGAAAAATAACATTATGATGGCTGGAATGAAAACATCAGGACAGTACATAATCGAATGAAAAGGTAATTTTACATTCTATTCAGAAATGCTTATACTTTTATCACAAAACAAATTCATTTTTCTAAAATTGATGATTTTGATCGGCTGTTTAGTTTTACCACAGGAGGAATGGGCGGTAGTTCTAAAATGAGTCCACAGGTAGAAAAAGAGACCTAAGGTCCGTAAGAGACTGCAAGTAAACTACAGGGGTTAGTGCCCTGAAATGAATGGTTTCTGGTTCTTTGGGTTATAAATAATACTGTACACATCCGAAGTTTGGTATCGATATTCCAACTTTAACCCCTAAAAATTCACTATTAATGTATAGCGCGTTTTCAAACTTACAGTGTTCATTTTTCGCAAGACGGGACAAAGAGTCCGCAAATGAACTACTCGTCCTAAAAATACCAAATGAACGGTTCCTGATTGAAAACAGTATAAATAATACATATTCAAAGGTTGGAATCAATATTCCAACTCTAACCCCTAAAATATCTCTGTTAAATGCATGAACTTCTAGTCCTAAAAATACCAAATGAACTCTGGATGCTGCAGATGATGATCCCTACCTCAGATATCAAAAGGTGCCGCTGTCCATGTGACCACACATATAAGCGTGATCTTTATGGCTACTGAATTGCTTGATCAGTAAATTAAAATCACCGTTATTTGTGTGGTATGTTGTTTGTGATTATTACAGTTAAAACTAGAAGTCCTGTCATAAAATGCGCACAGATAGCACGTTGATCTGCACGTTAATGTATGCGTTGTGGCCATAGTAAAGCTATCAAATTCTGTACATGTGGCCTGTGCACAAGCAATGTTTCAGCCAATGGACCTCCGGGTAACCCGGAGGTCCATTGGCAGAAATTTTGCATGTGTTTGCCATGAATAACCAGGAGAACCTGCCGTGATTTGGATGCCATTCGATATGGCAATTGCGCGCAATTCCAATGTGCAATTAAGCCTAGATAAGCGCACTATTCGTGACAGGACTTCTAGTTTTAACTGTAGGATATGTAGAAAATGAGACCGGAAATGTGTCTTTCTATCAGACACAAAACATAAAATAAGATATTACAATCATCTTTGAAATATGTTTTATAGGTGATACTGCGTGCACATTCTCGTTCATTTGGAGTTTCTGAGCTAAGTAAGTACAGTTAAAACTAGAAGTCCTGTCATGAAATGCACACAAATAGCACGTTGATCTGCGCGTTAATCTACGCGTTATGACCATAGTAAGGCTATCAAATTCTGTACATATGGCCTGTGCACAAGCAATGTTTCAGCCAATGGACCTCCGGGTAACCCGGAGGTCCACTGGCAGAAACATTGCCTGTGTTTGCTATAAGTAATCAGGAGAACCTGGCGTGCTTTGGATGCCATTCAATATGGCAATTGCGCGCAATTCCTACGCGCAATTAAGCCTAGATAAGCGCACAATTCGTGACAGGACTTCTAGTTTTAACTGTAACTTGCGGTCTCTTTGTCCATGCCTCTGAAAATTGTGAAAAATGAGACTGCAAATAGGAAGTTGTGCTATACATTAAAAGTGAAATTTTAGGGGTTAAGATTAAAATATCGATATAAAAGTTCGGATATGTATTTACTATACCCAAATTAACCAGATAGAGTTTATTTGGTGTTTTTAGGACCAGTAGGTTACTTGCGGTCTCTTTGTCCCTAGTTGCGGAAAAGAGAGATCGCATTAAAATTGGAATTTTATGGGTTAACATTAAAAAAATTGATCCCAGATTTTATATATGAATTGAATTTACCACAACTTACCAGATAGCACTTATTTGGTGTTTTTACGATTAGAAGTTTACTTGTGGTCTCTTTGTCCCTGGTTGTGAAAATTGAGACCGCAAATCAGAAGTCACGCTAAACATTTAAAGTGAAATTTTAGGGGTTAAGATTAAAATATCGATGTGAAAGTTCAGAGATGTTTTGAATATACCCACATTCAGCAGATAGCACTTATTAAATGAGTCTGTAGGCCTAAGTTCACATTCAGCAGATAGCGCTTATTAAATGAGTCTGTAGGCCTAAGTTTGAATACACGCTATACAGTCAATAGTTAAATTTTAGGGGTTAAAGTTGGAATATTAATCCCAAACTTCGGATATGTATTATTTATACCGTTTTCAACCAGAAACCGTTCATATTGTATGTTTAGGACTTGTAGTTATTTTGCGGACTCTTTGTCCCATGTTGCGAGAAATTAGTCCTTTAGTTTCAATACGCAGTATACAATAACAGTGAAATTTTAGGGGTTAAAGTTGGAATATCGATACCAAACTTCGGATGTGTATTATTTATAACCCAAAGAACCAGAAACCATTCATTTCATAACATTAACCCCCATAGGTTACTTGCGGTTTCTTACGGACTCTTAGGTCTCTTTTTCTACCTGTGGACTCATTTTAGTACTACCCGGAATGGGAAGAATGTTGGACTGAAAGGACGTACCAAAGCCAAAAATTATATTAAGGACTTTCAGGCCATGTGTGGACAATGAGTTGTCCAGAGGCGGGTGCAAGTTGTCCAGAGCAGGGTACAAATTGTCCAGAAGCGGGGTACACTGTATGAGTTGTACAGAGAGGGGTACAAGTTGTCTAGAGGGGACACACTATAATGTGTACCCCGGCCCCGGCTCTGGAAAAGGTGTACCTGGGAAATATAAAGTTGCATTTCTTTCTTATTCGTTTGTATTCATAATGTGATCATTTTTGGTATGTGGCATCCTTTAGGGGTATTTTAAAGGTTTGTGGGGAAATATTTAGAATTATTTTATTTTTGTGAGTTTTATCGAAGTTTTCCCTTCAGAAACACACTAAAAAGTGTACCCCGGCCGGGTCGTTAATTAATTAGGTCACACTTTAATCAACCTTTTGTGAAGTAATTTGTTGCCCGTCGTCTTTGAAAGTTTTGCTAGTTTGTTGTTTTTTGTTGATGAAAGTGATTTTTTTAAAAAAGACTGAATGTGCGCCGGAAGAAAATTTTGACACGCGAAAGCGCAAAAAAAGTTTTCGTCTCAATTACGGGAAGAGAAATATAAAGAGTGTGAATGTAAGTATTATTATTTGACCAGGTTTGTCTATGCTTCAAATTCACGATAAAATAATTGGGATAAATATCTGGCATCATGATATATTAATTCCGTTTCAACAGCGAGTCAAGTTGTCAATACCAGGTCACTGTCAGACATGCGCAGTAAAACCCATTGAAACACTGCTCCAGTTGAACTATTTTTAGAAAATTAACGCAAAACTACTGCATTTGATCCACTTCGTTTTCACTTCTTTCTACTGTAAAACTTGTGACAACTGTCCTGAAATTAATCCAGATAAGACACAAAAGACTTTTTGTGTCCAATAAATACACATAAAGTGGGAAAATAGATCGCCAGTGGGTGCCAAAGAGGGCGATTCTTTATAGACACAACAAGCGACCCGTTACTGACCAAATTGCGACAGGCAAACGATCTAATTTTATAAAATAAACAGAAGCTTTATCTGAAGATTTCCACTGCAATAATGAGTGTCAGATACAGTCAAGGTGCCAATAGCAGATCACTTTTTTCCTTTTTCGTGTTATTTTGCTTCTGTTATTTTTTTTTAAATTTCAAGCATGTGTTGTGGTAAGACCAGTTCTTCCTCTACATGACTGACAGTCAGACACCAACCTTTTTTAAAACTATAATGGATGGAAGACTAGTTTTTAGTCTGGTGTACCACCGTCGGGTGCCAATAGCTGATCACTTCCGCCAATAGCGGATCACGTGATTCAATTTGATTCTACCTGTTAGGATGAACACTGTCTCCCTATTATTTACTGGTTTTGAATCGCAAAACATATTTCAGATTGTTTTCAGACAGGCTGGTAGTAAAAAAAATTTACAGTATAGACTGTTGGCGCTAACGAATGGGGGGGGGGGGGGGGGACGATGGCGCAAAGTGTTGTGCGTCGTCATGTTTGATCAGATATGTATCCTGTGCAATTCAACAATTCGAGGCGTACAACTCACTAGTCACGAGAGCCTGAAAATCCTAAATGGAGGCTGGTGGCACCAACAACGGGGTTGTATGGGGGTGCTCTCACCCATGGTGCTAATGCAGATTCTCTTTCGTGTCATGAGTCCCTGTGTTAAAAATGTTTCGGCACCACCCCTGTTCTGCGAGTATTAACTGAAAATAACAGAACTTAATGAATGTCATATCCAAAACTTTTGATTGCAACAGGATGGCGATCTGTGACATATCATTGATCTATTGACAAATACCGGCGATGTCCATCAGAGACGTCATCTGACGAAACTGGTCATATTTTTAAATGCTGTCGGACTGTCGACAACTTCTGAGGAGGGGCTACACCACCTCATTGGTCGGACCTGGCCAGTCAGAAATGCTTGTGTTTTCCAACGGGGTCAGAGCTTTTCAATGAGGGGGTTGTAGCCCCATCCTCCTGATCACACATGGAACATCATTTACAGCAAGCCCCCAATTACTGTGCACTCACTCTCTTTGTCAAATCGTTTTCCTCATGCTGATGGTGATGGTGGTGAGGTTCTTTGTGTTTTTAGGTCAGTTAGTGAGTTCAATACAGTTAAAACCAGAAGTCCTGTCATGAAATGCGCACAAATAGCATGTCGATTTGCGCGTTAATCTATGCGGTATGACCACAGTAAGGCTATCAAATTCTGTACATATGGCCTATGCACAAGCAATGTTTCAGCCAATGGACCTCCGGGTGACCCGGAGGTCCATTGGCAGAAACATTGCTTGTGGTTGCTATGAGTAACCAGGAGAACCTGCCGTGATTTGGATGTCATTCCATATGGCAATTGCGCGCAATTCCTACGCGCAATTAAGCCTAGATAAGCGCGGAGGTCGTGACAGGACTTCTAGTTTTAACTGTAGCTGGTCATCGCAACAGCCTTGGGGCTACCCAACAATGTGTCGCAAGTTCCAGTTTTCAGCAAATTCAGGTTTGACAAACTTGTCGAGCAGACAATGGATTGTCTATCCGGTTTAAAAGAAGCAAGAACCATATGTCGGATTTATTTATTTATTTTGATTGGTGTTTAACGACACTTTAACAGCTAGGGCACATTGTGTCGGTAACAGGCTTACATACCACAGAAGCCAAGACAGCCAGAGGAAACAACTGAGCAACAACAAATGCATGCAAGCTCACCAACGTCATCACTCCAGACTCTACTAAGCACTGCATGACAGTACCATGCACTGCGGAGCACAGGCTGGGTTAGATAGGTTGGAGACACGTGCAACCCAGCGTGCACACCCCCCCCCCCCCCCCCCCAACACACACACATACATGGGCAATATCGGGGTAAATTGCATTGCCCTGGGACACAGGAGCAGGTTGACTAATTTCCAAACAGATAAAAATTAAGTGACAGCAGCATTTTCGTAATTAAAAGTTCTACAATCTGCAAACTCCTTCAGCTTCTCTGACCATTTTTGAAGTTCTCAAGCTAATAAATTTTTACAGTATGGGTTCCCGGTGCGTAGCCACAGGAGGGGAAGGTGGGGGGGGGGGGGGGGGGGGTGCCCCCCCTCAAATTGAGCTGGGCCCCCCTAAAAGAGAGAGAGAGATGGAGAGAGAGAAAGAAAGGGGGAGAGGGCGGGAGGGGAGAGAGATAAAACGTGATAATAGAAGTATATAAAATGCAACGAGAGACCACGCAGCCGAAGCGATGTCGCATTTTCAGTAGGGCTGCCATACATGTATACCTGGTCACTGATTAGGCTAACCGGAGCGGATCTTGCCAGGATTCCTCGCAAGATCTGCTCTGGCTAGCCCAATCAGTGACTCAGGTACTCGAAGTTTGTCAGCTAGCATTTGAAACGCTAACTACTTTTAAAACACAAAATACCGAGTGGTAGGCCTAGACTTTCACTGCAAGTTGCTCAAGGATTTGTATGGTCACTGAGTGAATTCGATCAGTTACATGTATTTTATTTGGGTTTTTTTTTTTCAATACTACATTTGAAAAAAAAAATTATTAGCAAATTTTGATGAGAATGTGGAAATGATCATGTGGTTGGCATATTTGCACTATCCGAAACAACACATGCAAATAATTTGTTTCATATGTCATCACAGTAAACAAAATGAGTTTGCCGCGTTTCCTCGTTTTTTGCAGTACGTGATCCGCTAATGGGTAGTTGACAGAGGAACGCGGATCGAAGTTTATTTCATCTTTTCGTGTCTGATTGGTCTGGACTTTTTTATAATTAGATTGCCTATATTCTAACCTTCAAAATGACACCAAACACCATAAACTTTAACTTTTGTTCAGCTGGTGAACTTCGTGTTTGGTTTTTGTTTCCGTTTCAGTTCTTGGAAAAACTTCCCCAAATCGGAAGGGGTTTGTACTTCCTACATGTACTTTCATTTTCAGCATTAAACGGCAGACTTCACAGGTGATTTTCTTCCGGTTGCTAAACATTGCCCATACCTACATGACTGTGGACTCGGTTCATAAATCAAACAATCACTTTTAATTCAATGTGATCATTCATGACTGAGTGATCCGCTAATGGGGTTGATCCGCTAATGGGGTTGATCCGCTATTGGCACCTTGACTGTACCTGTCTGCCAATAACGAAAAACAAAATTTGGATAACTCATTTTATTTGAGAGAAAGAAACGAAAATATGAAAGGTGACCCATTATACCCTGACTGACTGTACATACGAATAAGAAAGAAATGCAACTTTATATATTCCCAGGCACAACTTTTCTGGAGCCGGGGTACACATTTTAGTGTGTCCGGTCTAGAGTGGGATACGAGTTGCCCAGAGCGGGGTAAGAGTTGTCCTTGGAAAGGTACGATTCGTCCAGGGTACGAGTTGTCCTGATAACTTGACAACACCCCTCGACATCGTCTCGGTCCATAATAAACCCTCGACCTGTTATTCATTGCTCTCGGTCAGTTAATCAACCGAAACGCCCTCTAAATTTCTAAACTTATGTTATTCACTCATAAATTTGCTGTGCGGTGGTGCACTGGCCATTGCAATGCCTTTTGTTAATTAACTTTAATTGAAACTTTACATCAAATGAAACAATCATACAAAATCATCCAATAATTGTTATTATGATCATATCCAGAAATATTAAACACTACAATATTTATACATTGGTGCTCCTGACAGAGGAGGAATTTCCAGATACAGTCTTTTACAGATACAGATACACTCGTATCAGTAGTTTTATATATATATTTCAATTTCAACTGCTGTTAGGTTCTCTTCTAGGCTTGTACTAAGGCATATTATGTTTCAAAAATATACTTTTTCACGGTGGCTAAACCAATATACCTTTCAAAATCTAGATGCGCCTCAAGCGTTGTCTTCTGCGAACACAATATTTCAAGTTTCGCTTTGACTTCCTCAATAATGTTGGGGAAAAGATCACTCCAGGATTTTTTTAATATATTCAACGGTGGAAAATCCGGACATTTAGCGAATAAAAAAGGGTCCTACTATTTAAAAACACAAACGAACATAAACGAACATAAACGAACAGAAGAGAAAATAATAGGAAATACAAGTTAAAAATGATTGAGGGTGCATATGCAGGTATATGTGGGTATATATTATTCGTTTGTAAAATTTTATTCACTTCTGATGAGTATTTTGATGATTAATAAGGTTTATAAAATGTACGACGGCGCGAAATTCTTGTGTTCGTTAAGTAGTAGCCTGCTTGAAGCTGTCGACAAGATGCGACAAAGGTGAGAAATCAATTAGCTGTCTATCTGAGGAAGAATGTCGCTGAGGAAAACAGCGAAATTTAGGTTTAAGAGGATGGCAAGCGCCTATTTTAATCGTGTGTAAAATTGTATCCACGTCTGATGAGTATTTTAGTGATAAATAAAGATTATAGCCATTATTTGGATTGACAAACATGCATCAAACTCTCGCTTTGGATTCCGAGGACGCATCACGACGAGTCGGGGACAAACCGTGATCTACTCTTAGAAATCGGAGCAAGACTCGGATACATGTAGCACATTGTACACCCACATAATGATAATAATCTAAAGATCTTAAAATATCTTAGGGATAAGTCATTAAAGTCCAGTTCAAGCTTTCCTGAACACTTTCCCCGAACAAGCTCACCGTCCACCAACGCGGGCTCCCACTAACGAGAGAGGACAACCAGGCGCGTAGCCAGGAACAAGTTTCCAGGGGGGGGGGGGGGGCGATAACAGGGAGGGGGGGGTATAGCCATCAGATGCGCGAAAGGCGGGGGTGCTGGGGGTCCTTCTCCAGGAATTTTTTTCTTTTTTCGGGGTTCTCCACCAGGAAAATTTAAAATCTAAGTCTACTGGCGGAAAACATTTGGAAGGGGACACAGCTAGATTTTGGGGAGGGGTAAGTGCCCCCCCAGCCCCATGTGGCTACGACATTGGGGACAACCCTACCCATACTCTCCTAGAAACGCGACCCGAGAAAAAAATCCCGGGCACCCCCCCCCCCCATCCACCCCCCACCCCACACTGACTCTCTCCAACGAGGGGGACACCCCGGGCTCTTTCCAGGAAGCGGGTTCCATGATACAGTAACCGCTTCGCGGGGATGTCTTCTACATACACCCCATCCCGTTTTTTTTTTATTTAAATTAAAAAAAAAAATTAGCAATAAATTTTAAACTCCCCTCATCCTTAACAAAGTCAAATCAGGCGGATTTTGAGTTTTTATGTTTTCCAAACAATTATTATATTTACTTCTTTGTTAGATATATTCTGATTTTCTTTTCAATTCACTGCCTTACCATAATTATATTTTGATGTGAAAGAATGAGTTTTCCAAAATAAATTTAGGAATTCTGTCTATAAGATGCGACACAGGTGTGAAATTAATCAGTTGTCAATCCGAGTTGGATTATCGCTAAAATAAAAAAGGTAGGGGGGGGGGGGGGGGGGGATATAAGTTTAAAATGTTGGAGAGCGTAAATTTTAACCGTGTTATTTTTCTTATCTTTCTGGATTTCTGTTTTATCGTTGACATTCAAGTCTTCTGATCTTTAACGGGGTTAAGTTGTTTTTGTAATAAGTGCAACTTGATTGTTTTTATAACAATAACTTTGGTTACATATCAGCTTGTTTGAAGTACAGCTTGGTTGTTCTGGCAATAATAAATTTCAAGCTAATGTGGGTACTCAAAAGTATTTTACATAGTCTGATTTCCTAACTAACTGCGATCTCCGACGCCCCCGAATACCCCTAAAACTAAATTAAAATAAATAAGTCCGCAACCAGCGAAGGGTACAACAGGAAAGACCACTTTAAGGGAGGCGAGCGTTGGTCCTGCGTCCCACATCTGCCCCTTTTTGTAAGCGCAATGCGCATCTTTTGTCCCAACCAATAGGATTACAATGCAGGCCTGCCCCCGAACCAGGGAAGTTCGGGTCTTCTTCTTGGTGGTCCCCGAAAGGGGTCGTTGTTGTTTTCCTCCAAAGAGTCCAACTATAACAGAGACAGCCTGAGGCAGATTATACTTGTCAGTGATGGCCATCACTCATTATCATCCTCGAAGCGGCAGACTATACTTGCCCGAAAATCCAGATCGACTGCACCCTCGGGGAGAGGTAGTACCTTTGTGAGAGGACCCAACCTCCCACACTGGTCCTCACTCAAGGGTTCAACCGACATCTGCCAATGATACCACCCATCCACAACTGGACACTACTGGAGACACCTGCCGAGTACCGGATCCTTTTCCTCCTTCAACACGCCTTGACATGGGAGAGCCATCCTATACAGTCATAGAGGGTCGAAAGGGGCTTGTCCCCCATACCGTCCCTGCGCGCCTTTGGCGCGCAATATCATCATTTCGAACTTTTCAGTCTGATCTTCGATCTGATTACTACAATGTCTTCTCTAAAGTATCCTTGTGGTTTATGTGGTGACGAGTGTCATGAGATCAAAAGTATAGGGTGTGACTTATGCAGTCGATGGTTTCACCCACAATGTGAAAGTCTCAGAGCTCAACAGTTTGGCTTCTTCACAACGTCCAGTCTAGACTTCTTCTGCAGTTCCTATCTGATTCAAGAAGGTAAGTTTGACTGGGAATTAGCTCACATGCGGTTGATGTCTGCTTTAGGTGAGGTCAAGTTGGAAGAAGCTGGTAAATGTGAAGCAATTTTTTTACGCCTCTTCCCGCTTGTTCGGTTATCGAACGTCCATCGATACCACCCCATGAAGTCCCACAACAGGGATACACAGGCGTCAGAAATATGCACCGCACAGCAGGAGATGCACTGCTTACAGTAGCCAAAAAGGGCACTGCTACAGTACTAGCGAGAATAAGTTGTATGTTACCCACTAAAATGGTCACTTTCGTTTTAGTAGGTATCATACAACTTATTTCCGCGGCTTGTACTGTTTGTCAAAAAGAAAAAAGAATTCTTAAATTTATTTTGAATAACTCATTTTTTCACATTAAATGTAATTATAGTAAGGCGGTGAATTGAAAAGAAAATCAGAATATATCTGCCAAAGAAGTAATAGACTACCCCCCCCCCCCCACCCCCGCCAGTTATCGCCCCCCCCCCCCCCCCCCAGGAAACTTTTTCCTGGCTACGCGCCTGGTTGTCCTCTCTCGTTAGTGGGAGCCCGCGTTGGTGGAGGGTGAGCTTGTTCGGGGAAAGTTTTCAGGAAAGCTTAAACTGGGCTTTAATGACTTATCCCCAAGATATTGTAAGATCTTTAGATTATTATCATTATGTGGGTGTACAATATGCTACATGTATCCGAGTCTTGCTCCGCTTTCTAAGGGTAGATCACGGTTTGTCCCCGACTCGCCGTGATGCGTCCTCGGAATCCAAAGCGAGGGTTTGATGCATGTTTGTCAATCCAAATAATGGCTATAATCTTTATTTATCACTAAAATACTCATCAGACGTGGATACAAGTTTACACACGATTAAAATAGGCGCTTGCCATCCTCTTAAACCTAAATTTCGCTGTTTTCCTCAGCGACATTCTTCCTCAGATAGACAGCTAATTGATTTCACACCTTTGTCGCATCTTGTCGACAGCTTCAAGCAGGCTACTACTTAACGAACACAAGAGTTTCGCGCCGTCGTACATTTTATAAACCTTATTAATCATCAAAATACTCATCAGAAGTGAATAAAATTTTACAAACGAATAATATATACCCACATGTACCTGCATATGCACCCTCAACCATTTTTAACTTGTATTTCCTATTATTTTCTCTTCTGTTCGTTTATGTTCGTTTATGTTCGTTTGTGTTCGTTAAATAGTAGGACCGTCATAAAAAAGGAGTATGGGGAATGAATAGAGAAAAATTGGGCATCGAGAAGTTTCGGCCCAGGAAGATTTGGCCTGAGAAGAGAAGATTAAGGTCTCCAATAAAGAACACCATGGTCACAATGGTTCAACATCTTTATTTTGTAATTCAGCATCATTCATATTTTTCATATCAAACAACAAACATCATTCATTAAATAAAGAATTACGATTGCGCGATTGATCTGTTAGATATTTGGAATACACAACGACATTGTTTAGTCCTGAAAAAGTGAATTATTAAATATATATTAATATTATGGTCCAAAGCGGCATTCAGTTTTTTACCATAGTCAGTTTTTTCTCTCGTGGACATTAAAGCGAAGACTGGGTAGAAAAAAACTATGGAATATACAGATAGAAGCAGAGAATTGTAAACAGTAAAACTTGTCGGGTTGTTTGTGGTAATTCTGCGAATCGGAAAATTACTCCTGTTCATTCGAACACAGCCTCCGAACATGCCCCGTCCCATTAGAAAGCTTTGGGTAACATAGCAACCACGTGCTACCATAGAAACCAAGATGGCGGCCTCCAGTATTCAAAATGGCCAACGGAAACACGTATGACCCTAACAACATGCGCTGCGCATGCGCACTCAAACCACGTATCACTATGGAGATGACGTCATAAGATGGCCGCTCACGCGGGTTACCATAACAACACAACATGGCGCCACTGGGTCAAGTGGCATGACGTCACTTCCAGGGTCCGGCCAATAGGGCACGTTCGGGTACATGCTATACTACTTATTAACAAACAAAAAGCACTCTGAACTGATCTAGTCCAACTGTTTACATGAACAGGGTGTCACAAGTAATTTGAGCACAGAGAGTGAAAAAACCTACAAAAAGCACTATTAATTGATCTTCACGTAATTGTGATTCTGGAAATACTTTTCTCAGTGCTTGCCAAGCTCCGACCTGAAAATCCAGTACAAAATTTTTCACTTTCCTCTCTGATGGAAGGGTTGACTTTATTAAGCAACTGAAATGCCAGATACAACAAAATTTAATTAATAATGATGATCGTACACTCATTAGAACTGACATGTTTTCATATCAATTGCTGTCTAATTAGTTTGAAGTAATCTATGTAAGTCACATTTTATAATTTTTTTTTCTGCCGCCGCGACATTAAAACAAATGCCAGTGGTATTTGCTTCATATTTCTCCAATTCTTCAGAAAGGTGTAAATGAAAAAGACCTCGAAAATGGTTTTCTGAAAAATTATGTTGAAATACGAGGTGCCTTGCACTGTATACACGAATATCTCCCCAGAAAAATCCATCTGGTAAATATTCCAAATCAAGCTGAAAGGAAATAAAACAGAATTGTATTACTGTTCTAAATACAAAGGCCGTCTGTAACGTTTGGGAGATAAGACGGGGTGGGGATAGCTTTTGCCGAACTTGGTTCGCTGTTCTTTGAATGTTTCTTATTTTCGGCCTTCTTGTCGATCACTAGACAAGAGGACGTCCTCCACCGTGACTATAACAGAAGCCGATCGGAACAAATTTACTTGAGAATTAAATAAATTTGATTATCTGTTTACTCACAACTGAAGTTGAACCACCACAAATTGACAATGTCATGTTTTCAGATTGTCGCTAAAAACTAAATTCAATTTTATAATTGTGATTGCATTACAATTCAATAGGCCCAAATGTCATTTTAAATAAATTAACGAAGAATAGAAAAATAATTAATCACTCATATCGTGTATAAATAACCTTCGCTGTCATCCAGTTTTGTATTTCTCACTCTGTGATGCACCCTCCACAATCTCAAATGTCTCAAAACAGCAAACCAAGTAATGTAATTAAGATTTCACTATCACAACGAAACAGACATATAAAGCAAATCATTACCAAAACACAAGTGCAGGCCGTGCAGCATGTGCTGACATCAACTTGCAGAACAAATCATTATCCAAACACGTGCGACGTTTGCCGACAGCAAGTTTTCATTGCATAAACTTATAAAAGTACGTGTTCCAAAAGTCAAATCAAAAGTTTTCTGTAAATCCTGTACGGGAGATTAAAGGAGGTGATTCAGAAGAAGGGTTTTTTGGGAGAGATTCAGATTGGCTTCAGGAAGGGAAGGAGAGTTACCGGACCATCTTTTCACGCTATCCCAAATGATAGAATCTGCGAAAGCAAAAAAAGAAAAAGATGGCCTTTTTGGAAGTTAAAAAGGCATACGATAGAGTATGGAGGGAGATAAGCTTGAGGCTCTGGGCTTGGGAGGCGAGTTTGTTGGAATTCTGAAAATATTATACAGAGATGTACAGAGTGAATTTAGCCTGGGTAACATAACAACAAAACGTGTGCCTGTGGAGATAAGCCTAAAACAGGGATGTATCCTTTCGTCAATTCTTTTTTGCATTGTACATCAAAGGTTTAGGAGATAAACTCCTGTATAGCGACGAGGGGGAAGCAGTTGGGGACTTGAAGCTATTTTTTTGCAGACGATATGGTGCTAGAGTCATAAAGCGAATAAGGGCAAAAAAATCGTCAAAGAAAGGATCATGGAGGATGGTAACCTTAATTGTTGAGAGGGCGACAAATCAAAGAGGTCTTTGGGTGGCCTGCGTGACAAAGAGAAGCCTCGATTTGAAGAGTACCTTGATGGCACCTTTGGGAGGCACTGTTATTCAAGCTGAGGTTGCGGTCCCTGGAGCTGAGGGGAAAAAATCGGAAAAATAAGGAAAATGAGCACCAGATGTGTAATTGGGGCGTGGTGGAGACCCTGGAACATTTTCTTCTAGAATGCCCAAAGTACCAGTCTAAAAGAATAAGATTCACTGGGAGTATAATCGGGAAGTGGGATGGGGGAATGGAGGACATGTGGTTAGTGAAAGACTCAAACGAGAGGGTTAATATGCTAATAGGAGAGATTGAGAAGAATGGGGCAAGGGATGTCATCAAGCCGTTCGTCTCAGAGTGTTGGGAGGAGAGAAGAAGCGTGGAAATAGGGAGGCAGTATCCTCGCACATACTGCTCGAACGACTCAAATCCCATCGAAAGTAACTGCTCGATGGCTTATAGGGGGAATTTGAGATAGGTATGTCCTGGGGTAGGCTAGAAGGTTGGGCCAAACAAGTAATAGTATCCTTAGGTGAGTATCCTATAAAAAGTATCCTCAAATAATAATACAATACCAGGCCATAGGTATCCTCAAATACCGAAATGAGAGTCGAAGAGCAGTATGTGTGAGTCACTCGAACGAGCAATTGCTCTATGGCTCATTTGCTCGATGGGATTCGAGACGTCCGAGCAGTATGTGCAAGTCACTCGATCGAGCAATTGCTCTAAAGGTCATTTACTCGATGGGCTTCGAGTCGTTCGAGCAATAACGTTGCAGTAACTGCTCGATAGCTTATAGGTTTTGGGAATAAAAAAGGCTTTTGTTATACAGAAGGAGAATAACTCTGCATACAGATTATGGAAATTCAAGCATTCTGATTGGTTAGTTAGCGCAAGTAAAGTGAACTGACTGGGTAATCTAGATAAATGAAACAACAAGAGTGCTCGGAATAGGGTCAGAACTAACGAGAACAGACCATAAAAGCTAAATATAGTAATAATAAGCAAAGCTGTTCAAGCTGATAGGCTCTTCTACTCTACTGGAGTATACTCCAGGACAATGGAACATGATCGGGTAGACGAAAACTATTGCATAGATAGAAAGAAGCAGAGAATTCTGAAAGAATTCGAAATAGTACAACTTGTCGGTTTTTTTGTGGTAATTCTACGAATAGAGAAATTACTTTTGTGCAAAGGAACATACCCTCCGAACATTACCCCCCCCCCCCCCCAAACATGTCACCACCATGTCATGTTACTATGACGTCACAGCCTTGGTCCCCCCATTAGGTCCCCAACCGGGCCCGTTTCATCGCTCTCCTGATACTATGGTTCCGTGACAACTCGGCCTTGGTACAACTCGGCTATAACATTTCTTTTGCCATACGCTTTTGCTCATCTTTCAAAAATTTTTGCAATTCACTACACGCGAAGCGCAACCGCTCTCCCATATTAATCAACTGTTCCAAGTTTGGGCTACCAATTATTGAAATTTGTCACTAAAAATTTCACACAAAAAAAATAATATTTTTTTGAGTAAAGGGTTAATTATTTTCTATCCTATACTGCGTCCTATTATTAGACGAGAACGTCCACCACCGTTATTTTAAATTCGCCAATCGAACTTAAGAGCTAATTTAGCCAATGATTAACCTCAACACAACGTATGACAACTATAAAAAATTCAATGCGACAACATGTATGAACATAAGAACTGAAGCATGTATTAAAATTGACATGAGTGGTCCTGTTGATTTCGAGCTTCACAATTGTTACCTTTTAGGAAGATTCTGGTATTAGCCTCGCCAGATGTCGGAAACCGGGGCTTTGTCGCTGCTGAAAGAAATAGATTCACGCCGTGTATTCAGCCAAACTCAAGGAGTGTCGCCTGAATGTCCCTATATACCGAATCTGACCGAATCTGACATCAAATACCGAATCTGACCTCAAATAAATTAGTTATACGTTTTTCCTAATGGAATTGTCGGTTTTGAGTGGGTATATAATTATTTTAAAATAAAACTGTCACAGTAAATGTCTATGAATTTCATGTAACGGTAGTTATTGGTGAAACGGCACAAGTTCAGTTTTCGAACATCATCTAATTTTTTCAGGAACAGGATGTGGAAGAGGAACGGGTACCTAATCTCAGGAATGCAAGAACATAGAGAAAGCACATTAATCCACGCAAGCGAATAAACTTTATTCCAATGTTTGCCCACCATAACAACACACTAATCATACCCTTTAACAACCTGTGCCTCAAAACTACGGTGGCTGGGAAAGAACATTCCAAAACATTTTTTTAATTTTTTTATCCCGATCGATCGACTTAATATCTCGATCGATCGACTAACTATCTTGATCGATCAACTTAAGTATCTCGATCGATCGACTTAATATCTCGATCGATCGACTTAAATATCTCGATCGATCGACTTAAGTATCTCGATCGATCAACTTAACTATCTCGATCGATCGACTTACGTATCTCGATCGACCGAGATATTTTCCTGGGTGGAGGGACCCTCACCTACGGAGTGTTTGTCAGAAATGCTTGGAAATCGCACCTAGAACGCTGAAATATGAAAACTTTTCCTGGGGTGACCCCAGACCCCCACCTATGGGAGGAGAACACCCCTCCCATACCCGCCCCACTTCAGGCCTTCCGCCTTCGAGAGATGCCTTCGGCATCTCAACCCAGAACCCCTATGTAAGCTCACCCCCCCCACCCCCATTTTGAAATCCCTGCCCCCCCCCCCTATTTTGAAATCCTGGCTACACCCCTGCATGGTGCCTCTCAAGTCACACATGTTGGGCGTGCATGTGCGTATCGTTAGATGGTGGGGGGGGGGGGGGGGCTTAAAACATGTAATGAAAAAAATCTACGGAGTCGTACTTTTAGAATCGATCCTACAGGTTATACCTTCATTTAATTCATGGCGTATGTACTACGTGAAATCCTGTATGACGTGCACGGTAACATCACTAAATTTGCTCCGCTTTAAAGGCAACCACCATTATGAAAGGGCCCCCGTCTCTGTCTCGCGGGGGAGGGGGGTGGGGTTACAAGATTTTCGGCTACGCCACTGCCGAAGAAGTGCCACTGGAGGCTGGAACCCCCAAGGCTCAGTCCTCAGTTCACTTCTTTTCATAATATATATTAATGACATCCATAAAGTCGCAGAAAACTGCGTCGAAATATCCCAATTTGCGTACGACAAGGCACTGTACACGGCCAGCAAAAGCCGTGATATGATCGAAAATAGGCTACAAGACGCAGTAGATGACTTAGAGGACTGGTCCGCCAAATGGCGTATTACACTTAACCCCCTAAAAACACAAAAACTAATCTTTACCAAAAAACTAACAGTTCCGAGTATCGATATCTCCCTGTACAACACCCAGCTAAAAACTTACGAGGAAGCCAAATTTCATTTTCTAGGTGTCACATTTGACAGTAAACTCCACCTAAACAAACATATCTCTAATACGATGGCCAAAGCTAATAAGCGTATCAATCTCCTAAAAATGGTCCGCAGTAAAGACTAAGGGCAAACAAACAGGTGCTACTAAAGCTCTATAAAACTTTTATCAGACCAGTCCTCGACTATAGGGTAGTAACCAAAAACACAGGTAAAACTAATATATAAAAACTACATTCAAAATCACGCGCTGAGAGTTGCACTAAGAGACCATCCCAGAACCCACTACTACATAAAGAAGCCGACATCGATATGATTGAAATCCAACTCCAACAGATAGCCGACAAAACGCTACACCGACTCAATTCTAACAGTGAACTGGTCTCCGATCTAAATGACTACATGAAACTAAACCTCAAAATTAAAAAAAAAACAACCTTGAGCCACACCACTCACCACCGCCCCCACACCTCGACACCAACGCACCCTCCCCAATGGGTGGGGTGGGTGGGTGTGGTAGTGTGGACAGATAGGTGGGTAAGTGATCAAAGATAATTGCTTCGATCATTATTCATGGTCCGCTAATCGCACCAGTCTCACTTGCAGCTTACTACAACCCAAATCCTGCTAAAACAAACAACACCCTAAAAAATAACTGCCTGGTGACGAACTGCTGCAAGAACATTCACTGTAACGCCCCCCCCCCCCCCCCCCCGAACAGTGTGGTAGCTGGCAACAGGCAGTGTGGTAGCTGTCAACAGGCAGCGTGTTCAAAACAGTAATTTAGACCCAGTGCTTTTCTTCTTCTTTTAAAAAAACCGAACACGCAAACAGTACTAGGCAGCGTGCTAATTCAGCAAAACCGGCCCGGTGCGACTCCACAAATACCAACAGATTATAATTAACTCAGCAAGCACGCAAAGCGCCACCCATAACATCAGGGGGAAAAACACTACAGAAACGTAGCCAACAAACAGCGCGACTACTAAGAACGATTGCAATCCCAGGGTGGGCTTGGGTCCCGGAAATGGAGCACTCCATGCCATCGCCTGCTGGACCACTTGCCCTATAAGGTGCAAGTGTGCTCCCCAACTTACTTTTTTTTCTCATAACCGTTATGGATTCTACTCCCACCCCCACCCCCACCCCCATTCTCAAGGGTCGCCATCCGCCCTTAGGAATGCGATTGTTTGTGCTGCGACCTGCCGTACCCTAGGGTTTTTTTTCATTTTTTTTCATCCCGGCCAGCAATAGCAGGGCGGCTGAGGAACCCGCGATGTTCCTCTCTTCGGCGGTCTCACAAAAGTCCGTTCACAGGTACGGTTCCACAACAACAATGAAAGGCCAGAGGCAGACTATACTTGCTGATGAAGGCCCCTTCAACCGAGGCAATAACTCAGCGGCAAACTATACTTGCCTGAAGATTTACAGAAGAAGAGCACGCCATCTTACGAAACGGTTCTCCGTCAACAACAAAAGTCCCAGAAGATAATCTCCAGACAACCAACAAGAGGAAACGCACACCTCACCCTCCCCCGAACCACCAGAGCCATCACACAACCACCACCGCGACGGAAAGCCAGAGGCAGACTATACTTGACAATGACGGGCGTACCTACCCACAAAAAAATCAAAGTGGCAGACAATACTTGCTGAAAAACAGCCAGACGAAGACTTCTCTCCTTTTCTTTCTTTTCAGGAATGGTACCACATGGGCTGACCCCCTCCCCCCCCCACCCCCAGAATGGCCAGATTCCATGGCTCTTCACAACAAACTAGAAAATCTCGCTGCCTCCCAGCAAGAAGCCACCAGAACGATGATATCGATACCTGGAAAGACGCAGAACCACCTACCACTGTTGAAAATATCAATACCTCTGAAGAACAACTTGCAGTCCTAGCTGCAAAAGTTTCAGTTATGGTTGCTGAAACCCTCTTATTACCCTTGGACACTCCTTACCCCCAAAATGCTTTAGTCAGAGTTCGGTCAATACCTCTACTTTTAATCAATAATCCTCAATTATCGAGGTAGCTCCCTCCTCGTCCACCCTATTCCCCATTAACAATCGAGATACTTAAGTCGATCGATCGAGATAGTTAAGTCGATCGATCGAGATATTAAGTCGATCGATCGAGATAGCTAAGTCGATCGATCGAGATACATAAGTCGATCGATCGAGATACATAAGTCGATCGATCGAGATATTTAAGTCGATCGATCGAGATATTAAGTCGATCGATCGAGATACTTGAGTCGATCGATGGAGATAGTTAGTCGATCGATCGAGATATTAAGCCGATCGATCGGGATAAAAAAATTTAAAAAAATGTTTTGGAATGTCCTTTCCCAGCCACCGTACAAAACCGACAATTCCATTAGGAAAAACGTATAATTAATTTATTTGAGGTTAGATTCGGTATTTGAAGTCAGATTCGGTATTTGAAGTCAGATTCGGTCAGATTCGGTATACAGGGAGACCGGCCTGAATCCGTGCGTGAACGTATGTTTCACCGTGACGAACCCGCCCGTTTCACTTTTGTTGGGGTGGTTCTTATCCTGAAGGGGTTAATAACTTCTCCTCGAAAAGCATAAATCAACAGGGGTTCAATGAAAACAACAATCTTAATACATATACCAATGAATAGATATGATAATTTGTGACTTACATGGAATCCCAAAGAATAAGAAAACAAAACGGCAATCACCCCCACCCACACAGTTTTTGAGTCACTTGCGGGACCGCATTCTCTGTTGTCGCTGGTTTCTCTCCTTTTCGCTGGTATTTGTTCCTTGGTCGCCTCTTCACTTCACCCCTTTACTGCCGTCACACGACCACTACCGCATTGTCACTTTATCGGACGCCTCTGCTCTAACATGTGACGGAATATCACTCTACCACTGACGTCGCACGGCCACTAGCTTATTGTCACTTTACTTGACGCCTTTCACACAAGCAGTCGCCGCCAATGGGGTTAAACTCTCCCTTACGTTTGTCCCAGAATAATGTTCATACAGGCAAAGCCTACTCTGCCTACGTATGGCTTGCCGCCTAAATCAGGTAATGTCGTTTACCTAAATGCAAATAGCTCCCTGAGATCGTACTTCGTGTTTCTGATAGCACAATTAATGAATGTTGAATAAGGAACTGGGAAAAAATAACGGATTTCACAGCGCTGTTTCTGATCCTATTCTCATATATGGCCACCGACTTGGCCCGCGACTCTTCTATTCTAAATATGAGCTCTGTGCCCCCCCCCCCCCCCCCACATCACAACGTGAATATACCTTCGCAGCAATGCGGCACCTCCTCTAACCTATAGCATGGGACATCCCCATCTACTCGCAACGACCCACTGCCTTACGCACCTTCAGAATGGAATGAATTTTTCGAGAACCCCCCCCCCCCCCCCCCCGATTTTTATCTCCATAGCCAGAACATTAATTCTCAGTTTAATCGCTTCTCTTGAACTTGGCCGCTCAGATCTATCTTAATCTAATACTCGCGTTAAAGTTCATTTGAAAGACTCGAATTTCGATATTTCCTAACATTCGCGACAGGCAAGATGTGTAACATGGGTGTGTGGCCGGAACATATGCAATGTACTGTTTTTACAATAATCACATATTAACTAGCCATAATTACACAGATAACGACTTGCTGGAGAATACTATCTCTCTTACTCCTTTTATCAGTTATCATTATACTTTGATGGCACCTTTGGGAGTCATTGTTGTTCAAGTTCGGGATCCCTGGAGCTGAGGGGAAAATTGGGAAAAACAGTGAAAAGGAGTGCCAGATGTGTAGTTTGGGCGTGTTGGAGACTCTAGAACACTTTCTTCTGGGATGCCCAAAATACCACTCTAAAAGAACGAGATTCACTGGGGGGTATAATGTGGAAGAGGGATGGGAGAATGAAGGACATGTGGTTAGTGAGAAACTCAAAGGAGAGGGTTAATTGGCTAATCGGAGAGATTGGGAAGAATGAGGCAAGGGATGCCATCAAGCAGTTCGTCTCCGAGTGTGGGGAGGAGAGAAGAAGCGTGGGAATAGGGAGGCAGCTGGGAGTACAGGGCTAACCAAGGCCTTGCTTGCTCTGTCGAATCGTCCTTTAGGAATGCTGCATGGGTGCCCGCTCGGCTCTGGAAGTAATAGTTCTGTGTGTACAAATAATGGATAATGGCTGATTTGGCTGCGTGTAGAGCTCGAGTGGGCTTATTCATTGCAAGGGCAGCAGGGGCGCAGATCCTAAACATACCTTGGATTTCAATTGCATACTACAGGCGAACCTTCTTCTCAGGTTTCGTTCTAAGGGAGTCACACTGATGCTAGCCTACTTACTGTACTGTAATATGTGTGGACAATCGACTGCTCAACCATACCCCAGATTTTATCAGACATGAAAATATAACTGTAGTTCATGGAAATGTGACTCCCTAATACACATAAGAAGCCTGCTTACTTGCCTCCTCTGTTTCGCTTCCCTCGGTGTACTTATTTGTGTTCTTCTGATCCTATTGTTAGATGTATAATCAAATCCAGGACCCGTATTTGCTCACAGTACTAGTCTGAAATTTGTTTATCTCATGTCCAAAGCCTCAAGCCCAAACCTGACGTAATCCAATGTGAGGCCTCAAACTTTGATATTTGTGCCTTTTCAGAAACTTGGCTAGATTTGACTGAACCTAATTCTGATGTGTACTTACCCGGTTTTTGGGGAACCCTTAAGAGAGGACAGAACAGGCAGAGGTGGTGGTGTTGCCCTCTGTGTGAAAGATCAACTGGGTTTTATACCCCGGCTCGATCTTGAAATGCCAAATCTTGAAGTAGGGCAGAAATACCAACTTGTCTTGGATCCATACTAATAGGAGCCTATTACTGCCCTCCCAACTCAGACAGAATTCAGCGCGGGACCTAATTTCATCCTCGTTTGAAAAAGCGAAAGCTACTAGGATATCAGACATCTTAATTCTTGGTGACTTCAATGATGGCCTGATTTATTTAGGGCGGGGCAAATTTAAAGAAATCGTAGATGCCTTCAACCTAAAGCCGCTGATTTCAGAACCAACTTACTTTACTGAAGCGTCGTCCTCTACTTTTCACTTGATAGTTCTATAAATGTTAGAGCTTGTGAAGTATTAGACACATTACTTCCTGCTTTGATTCGATATCACTGTCCAACGGTTGCAGAAATCGGGTTCGAAAGGCATCCATTGAGAAACTTCAAACGCCGTATTTGGCTATTCAAAGATGATAATTATGAAGGCCTCAACTCGGCTATCCGAAATGAGCACTTGGAAAGTGTTCTCTCCCAAAATTCCCTGGAGTCTATGACTGATGATCTCACTTCTAAATTACTTGAACTTGCGTCCAAATACATACCCAATAAAACAATCACAGTAAGAAAAAACTAACCCGATTGGATGCACGGCGGTATAAGACCGCCAGCGTAAGAGATTATACCGACACGCAAAACGTACTGGTTTGCGCGAGACCTGGGTTAAATATCGTACCAAAAGGAATGAGGTAGTGGCTGCTATAAGAATAGCAAAGACCAATTACAACTGTAAAATACATTCCATTTTAGGTAGTTCCGTTACATTGCCGCTGAATTTTGGAAGACATTAAAAACCTCCTTGGAAATAATCAATCGGCAATCCCTGCAATATTTTATCAAAATAAGTTCTGGTCGTTGAATGCTGATAAAGCTGAAGCATTTGACGATTACTTCTGCTCCGATTACTTCTGCTCCGTTGCTTCTATCGATGCCTCAAATGAATCACTTCCTCCAGAAAATTTCTCCGACAGACCAACGTTGAGTGACATAACTCTGAACCTCTCTGATGTATCCAAGGCTCTTAAAGCACTCAATGTATCAAACGCCTCTAGTCCGAACTTGATAAGTCCAAGGCTGTTGAAGGAATGTAGTCTCTCGTTGTGTGAGCCGTTTATTGCCCCTTTTAACATCTTACTAGATAACTATTACTTTCCAACTAATTGGAAAAAGCGAATGTTACACTCCTGTTAAAGAAATCGCCTTCTAATCAACTGGTCAACTACAGACCAATATCCCTACTTAGCTGTGTTGGTAAATTATTTGAAAGATGCGTCCTTAAAAAAATGTGAGGCTTTTTAGAGGAAAACAATGTATTAAGTCAATTCCAATCGGGATTCACGCCACGAGATTCTACAGTTCTCCATCTCATGGACCTTTACGATGAATTCTGTAATGCATTAGACGAAGGAAAAGAGAAAAGAGTAGTCTTTTGTGACGCGAGTAAGACGTTTGACAAGGTCTGACACGCAGGACTTTTGTACAAGTTAGAAAAAAATGGAATTACAGGGAATCTTCTAACCTTCTTTAAATCGTATCTTAGTGGTGGAATGCAGAGAGTCGTAGTTTGTAATGAGTATTCTACTTGGAGACCAATCGACACTGGGGTTCCTCAAGGATCGATCCTTGGCCCGTTACTATTCCTGATTTATATCAATGATATCGTATTCAATATAACAGGTAACATTCGCCTATTCGCAGATGACACATCTCTACCTAATCATCGAAAACCCCCAACAAGACTCAAATCATGAACAGAGACCTAGCCAAAATTGAACTCTTGGCTCACACCTGGTTAATCGAATTTAATCCACAAAAAACAGAAGCAATGACAATATCGCGTAAAACGGATGAAAGACCTTACCCACTTCTCAAAATATCTAATGTACCATTAACAGCGGTCCACGAACACAAACACTTAGGGGTCATAATAAACAATAACTGCACTTGCACGAATCCCGTTGAATATATCAGCCCCAAAGCTTGGAGACGCATTGATCTATTGCGTAGGCAAAAGTTTGTATTGGATCGGAAAATAGTGGAGAAGATATACTCTACCTGTGTTAAGACCAGTTCTGGAGTATGCTAACTGTTTGAGGTAACTGTACAGAAACCTGCTCAGACCAATTGGAGAAAATGCAGATAGCTGTCGCCAGAATTGTGACAGGCACTACTGTCAGTACACGTAAAGCCCGATTATATTTAGAAACATGTTGAGAGCCCCTTAGCAAAAGACGCGAGAAACAGAAATTAGTGGAATTCTTTAAAATGTATCATAACTTGGTCCCAAGCTATTCAAATAAGACTCCCCCATCCATACTAACTAACCAGAGCTATAATCCTCGCAAGAGCAGTAACCTTCGCATCCCCTATTGCCGTACAAAACATATCAGACGTCATTCATTCCGCCAGTGACCAAGTTGTGGAACGATCTCCCGGAAAATATTAGAGAGGACTCTCGGCTTTGTAACTTCAAACAGTGCCTAAACAAGGAGAGTAGACGACCACGCCTTTTCTTTTCAGTGTCAAAATTACGTAACGCACACATTTACCATTGTCGTCTTCGACTCAGATGCAGTAGTCTTAACGCCCACCTACACGAAAACCACTTGGCCCAGTCTCCTCTGTGTCGGTGTGACGATCCAGAGACAAGTGACCACTTTCTCTTGGCATGCCCAGTATATGCTCAGGGTCGGGATAATATATTGAGACATCTCCCTCCAGGCATAGACTGCACTACGCGTTTATGTGGTTCCGAGCAACATTGTAATGAAGACAAACGTCTCGTTTTTGAGAGTGTACAGAGTTTTATTTTGACTAGTGGTAGGTTCAACTAAATGACAGAAAAGAGGATTGCCCATCCCAACATGATAGTATCCATACCATCGATTAGAATGAACTGGGCCCTGGTTTATGAGAAAAAGGAGACTTCTGCATTTTTACCAATGCAAGCGACTCATGCATCGCGTCCACTTGTGTAATACTGGAAATTTCCAAGGATTGTCCACACACGCGTACTGTATTCTGGGATCGGTTGGACTGAGGCTAGGCCCGGGTTGGCTGAGTTGAGTGAATATGAGCCCGAACGGACCAGTTGGTTCGGACTGGTCTTCGGCCCAACGGCACACTGGAATCGGGGTGGGGGTGGGGCGGGGGGAGCTGGGGGGGGGGGGCGGCCTGGGTTGGCTGGTTGAGTGAATCCGAGCACGACAGGGTCTGTGTACGCTAGGCCCAGATGGTTTTGGGTTGGCTTTTGGCTCGGCTGACTTCGGGTTGTGTATTGCATTCTACTATATGATTGCCCATGGGATTGCCAGGAGTCACCGAGAGCTCTACGTCAAGGTTATATCCTTTCTGATTCGGGAGAATGATTCTGTTAAAAACCGGCCTCTAATTAAATTGGATCTTTTACCCATGTAATTATATTCCCCAAACGCGGAAAGTGGCGCGCTTTGTGGACAATCCATCTACCTCCATTGCTTCAATGCGGGCTACTTGAACTAGAACAACTATCATATATCTTTGTTGGTTTTGTATTTTGTTTTCTTTGCTCTATTAACCCTTTACCCAACGTAACGGCCAAAACCGGCCAGCGCTATTCTCAAAAATCGCCAATTAATTTTCACTATTTTTTTCATTTTTTGTCTCAAAAACATAGGTTATGACCCCTCGTTGGAACGAGCTCGTCGAGCTCGTTCCAACGAGGGGTCATAACCTATGTTTTTGAGACAAAAAATGAAAAAAATTAGTTATTCAAGAATTTTTTTGCAAGTGTCGTCTGCTTTTCACGTTAGGTAAAGGGTTAAAAGTTGTCGAGCCCTTCCTTCCTGATCTAATAAGGTATCATTGTCCACTGTCAGTTGAAGTCGATTTTACGGAAAAAAAACATGGAAGTTTCAAACGCGAAATTTGGTTATACAACGAAGGTGACTTTAACGGGTTTAACAACGCACTTTCTTGCTATGACTGGAATTCTAATGGTTGAAAACTTCAGTTCCACGTCTTTACCGCATTGCCAAATCCAATAATCGCCCCGAGGCCTGGGAAAGGTATCGTGTAATAAGAAATGAAGTTGTTTCTGTAATAAGAAAATCCAAAATAAATTACTATAACAAGATCCAAGCTATCCTGGACAATACTGCAACGAATTCTTCCAAATGGTGGAAGACACCCAAACTGCTCCTGGGAAATAACCGGACTCAAATTCCAAATATACTACATTCCAACAAAATATTATCATTGAATGCGGACAAAGCCGAAGCGTTCAACGACTTCTTTTGTGGAATCTCATAAGTTGAGAATACTCGCGCGTCTACTTCGTGCGATATTCCCAGAACGCCCGACGCTCAGCAATATACAATTAAGTCCAAGGGATGTTTGCGACTCTTTTATGTCTCTCAACATCTCAAAGGCATCGGGGCCTGATCGAATAAGCCCACGGCTACTGAAATATTGCCCTTCCTTGATCGAACCCCTCACCAAGTTATTTAATATTTTGCTTGAACAATCGTACTATCCCGCCCACTGGGAAAAAGCAAATGTTACCCCTGTCCTGAAAAAAGATCTACCCAACATATTGTCAAATTACCGCTTAATATCCCTGATCAGTTGCTGAGAAAAAGTTTTTGAAAGATGTATCTTCAAAAAAGTTTGGTGTTTCATAGACGAATACAAAATCTTAAGTCCCTACCAGTCGGAATTTACTGCGAGTGACTCAACAGTGCTCAGCTGCGCACTTGATGAAGGCAAAGATGTGCGGGTTGTATTTTGTGATGTCAGTAAAGCCTTTGACAATGTCTGGCATAAGGGACTGATTTATAAATTGAATAAAATATGTATTACAGGAGAGCTTCTTACTTTCTTCAAGTCCAATCTCAGTGATCGCCTACAAAGAGTTGTAGTAAATTCTAATTCATCTCCCTGGGAAGAAGTTGTTTCTGGCGTTCCACAGGGTTCCATTCTTGGTCCCCCTTCTCTTCCTGATCTATATTAACGACATAACTGCAGGCCTAACAAGCAGCATACGCTTGTTCGCAGATGATACAACTCTTTAATTAGTTGTTGAAGATCCTCACCAGGCATCCTATATTCTGAATAACAATTTAGCCACAATAGAACAGTGGGATCATTCATGGTTAGTAGAATTCAACCCTTTGAAAAACCGAAAGCATGATCATATTACGTAAGAGGGCCCCGGTTGATTACCCTCCCCTTGTAATGACCAATATCCCCATTAAAGAAGTCAAGGAACATGAGCATTTAGGTGTAATCCTCAACTCTGATTGTACCTGGAATAACCACATAGAACATATCTGCGCAAAAGCCTGTCTCGATTGGACCTTCTTAGGAAAAATAAATTTCTTCTAGATCGTAAAACACTTGAAAAAATTTATTTTGTTTTCGTGAGGCCCCTACTTGAATATGCGGATACTGTTTGGGACAATTGTACAGAAAATGACTCACAGAATTTTGAAAATATCCGAATTATTACTGGTGCCACACTTAGTGCCAGCAAAATCTTATTATATGAAGAAACTGGTTGGGAATCACTACTGTAAGGCGAACAAAACCTAAGCTAATACAGTATTTTAAAATGTATCATAATCTTGTACCGTCTTATATTTCCAATAGAATCCCCTCCCCCCCCCCCCCCCCCCACCCACCCACCAATATCAAGTACTGTGAATTTTGTTGTCTTCTTTATTCCTCGGGGGCCACCCATCAACACCAAAATATCCCGTGATTTTAACCTGCTTTGGTGATATTTTATAACTGGTCCTTTTTGGGGCCTTAGTAGGGCCCCTAAATGTGGTCCGATTGGGGCGGTTGAGGTGTCAATATTCTTTATTCCTCGGGGGCCACCCATCAACACCAAAATATCAGGTAATTTTTTCGAATTTTGAATGTCGAATAAGGAAACGGGAATAAGTAACTAAATTCACAGTACTTTCATTAATTCATTTTCTCGCCCCTTATCATAAACTCATTCATTCATCTGTTCCTTCGCTCCTTCATTCGTCCACCCTCTCGAGCAGAAGAATGGGTGAGTGTATGAGTGGATGGATGGGCGAATGCATACATGTATCGGTCTAACATATCAAATTAAGTAGAAGCTACCACTAACAGTTTAAGTTACACTGAAGTTGGAAATTCATTCATTCATTCACCCATTCATTCATTCATTCATTCATTCACTCATTATTCGGTTGGTTCAGTCAGGTTTTCACTTTTTCAGCTATTCCATTCTTCAACACATACCCGTTCAGTCATACATCATACGCTCAGTCGACTGACCAGCCAGTCAATGGTCAGGTGAATGCTATTCCATTAATTAATTTTCTCGCCCCTTATCACAAACTCACTCGTCCATCTGTTCTTTCACTCTTTCATTTGTCTATCCACTCGAGTGGACGAGTGAGTGTGTGAGTGAATGAATGTGTGAACGCATCTATTCGTTATCAACATTAATTATTGGAGCCCAATTTGGTGCCTGCCCCATCCACATCAGATTTGTCCTGTGATGTTTATATCATTTAACCAATATTCGTGATAATCTCATAAAACTCTCGGTAGGAACTGTCTATTATACAAATTGTAAATATTTGATGAAACAGTCGTGCAATTAGATTCCTCAGACAGTCAGTGTAATTGTATTTCTCCCCCATCTGTTCATTCATTCACAATTGACAAAAACGACACCAGTCCATCGGATTCTTTTTTTTTTTTTTTTTTTTTTTTTTACCGCTCATTCCATTCCTCCACTTATTCTTTTATTCACACTTTGAATATCTGACTAATCACTCTCACTCTCAGCTACAAAAGACCCATAAGCTGGTTCGTCCCACACTATACAATTCATTTGTTTGCTAATCCATTGGTTCAGTCATTGTTATGTACGAATATTTTATGCTGTAAACGACTCAAATGCTCATTCATTCACCCCGCACTGTATTTCTCACTCATTCGTCCACTAACACACTCGTTGAATCACGCATTGATCCATTCGTTCGAGTGGTTGGTTGCATGACTGAACGATTGAATGCTTGGGGTAGTGATCTACTGGGTGCCCCAGCCTGGGAAGTAACGCTCCATTAAGCTGCTATTATTATTCACCTTAACCCTTTACCTAACATGAAAAGCAGACGACACTTCCAAAAAAAATTCTTGAATAACTAATTTTTTTCATTTTTTGTCGCAAAAACAAAGGTTATGACCCCTCGTTGAAAATTAATTGGCGATTTTAGAGAATAGCGCTGGCCAGTTTTGGCCGTTACGTTGGGTAAACAAGCCATTTTAACCCTTGTAGTCACTCTCATCTGATGCATCCAAATAGCAGTACTCCTTTGATGTTTACCTAATATAATTTTATCATAGCGAGAGTTCGTAACCACTCAGCTTCCAGCACCATGACCAAATTGTATAACCCTTGCCATTTATAAAGGCTTCCTTCATTTCTCACTCTTAATCATTCAGTCATCCATTCGTTCGCTCATTCACTCGTTCACTATCTTTAGTGCATGAGTGGGAGTGTAAACGAATGGGCGTGTGCGTTTTCGACCGCTTGATTGTTCCAGTCTGAGAAATTAAACCAATTGTTGATCCACTCTTAATCATTCAGTCATCCATTCGTTCGCTCATTCATATTGTTCACTGTATTAAGTGGATGAGTGGGAGTGTAAACGAATGGGCGTGTGAGTCTTCTACCCCTTGATTGTTCCAGTCTGAGAAATTAAACAAATTGTTAATTCTCTCAATCCCACCCAATCTTTCACTCATTTATTTCATTCACTCTTGTGGGTGGACATGCCAGTGTGTCGACCCTCTGACTGCCCGAGAACTATTTAACTGACCACTTACGATAAACCCCTTAACCCCTATCAGATACTGTTAGTTAAAAAAAAAATAGTGTTTACTTGCCTGCTCGACACGAATGCAGGAGAAGTCGGCCCCAAACGAAGTCGGCCCCAAACGAAGTCGGCCCATAGGAGAACTCGGCCCAAAACAAAGTCGGCCCACAAGAGAAGTCGGCCCATAAGAGAAGTCGGCCCCAAACAAAGTCGGGCCATAGGAGAACTCGGCCCAAAACAAAGTCGGCCCATAGGAGAAGTCGGCCCATGAGAGAAGTCGGCCCCAAACAAAGTCACCCATAGGAGAACTCGGCCCAAAACAAAGTCGACCCATAAGAGAAGTCGGCCCATGAGAGAAGTCGGCCCCACCCTTATAAAAAGTACCATGGTAAATCCACCCCAAGCCCTGACAAACCTTGTTTTAAATATTATAGAATGAATTTCATCAAGGTTCTGCTCACCTTGCAGTAAAATAATGTCTTTTTTATCACTGATAATACCACTACGTAACATCAGTTCCTAGAAAGCCCTGTGGGCGTTCTAGGAATTAATGTTAAGTACTGGTATTTTCAATGATAAAAAAAAGACTGCTTTTTTCATACATCTCAAATTGTGAAGTGTTGAATCGTCATTACGGCGAAATGCGGAAATAGGTCAGTGTATTGTAATTGCTGTAAATTAGTTCTGTTTGCAGTAAAATAATGTCTTTTTATCACTGATAATACCACTACGTAACATCAGTTCCTAGAAAGCCCTGTGGGCGTTCTAGGAATTAATGTTAAGTACTGGTATTTTCAATGATAAAAAAACAAGACTGCTTTTTTTTCATACATCTCAAATAGTAAAGTTTTGAATCGTCATTACGGCGAAATACGGAAATAGATCAGTGTATTGTAATTGCTGTAAATTAGGTCTGTTTGCAGTAAAATAATGTCTTTTTATCACTGATAATACCACTACGTAACATCAGTTCCTAGAAAGCCCTGTGGGCGTTCTAGGAATTAATGTTAAGTACTGGTATTTTCAATGATAAAAAAACAAGAGTGCTTTTTTTCATACATCTCAATAGTGAAGTTTTGAATCGTCATTACGACGAAATACGGAAATAGGTTAGTGTGTTGTAATTTCTGTAAAATAGTTCTGTTTGCAGTAAAATAATGTCTTATTATCACTGACAATACACAATACCATTACCTGCTATGTCAATTTTCCTCTGCTGTTGCTGATTATTTTTAACAATCTTAATTAAAAATTGAAAAAAAAACCTGTTATGTTGTCATTTTTGTCCTTTGAAAGGATCTTACAAACCCTACCGCCCCAAAATGGCGTTTATTGCCATTCAGTTGAAAGCAGCCACGCTACGTTTTGTCCATTTCCATGGTGGTACCCCAACCCCCGCCCACCAACCTTGCAAATAGTGAGATTGACCAATGTCCCACAACACAATCGGCACCTGCTCTCTGCCATTTGACGAGCTCAACACTACATCTTATATATGTCACTATTTTATTTCATCAAATGACTGATACCGGGTCCCTGTGATCAGACTTTTTGTCCTAAACCATCGGATGTTAACCTTTAGTTTGTGGGACCGACTTCTCCCAAATTGTCTGGGTCGACTTCCTTGGGAACGAGTTCTCTTGTAGTTCATGGGGGCGACTTCTCTCGTGGGCCGACTTCTCTCAAATTGTCTGGGCCGACTTCTCCTAGGGGCCGACTTCTCCTGTAGTTTGTGGGGCCGACTTCTCTCATGGGCCGACTTCTCCGAAATTGTCTGGGCCGACTTCTCCTAGGGGCCGACTTCTCCGGGGCCGAGTTCGCAATGGGCCGACTTCTCCTGCTCCCCTCGACACAGCTATGTAGTTACTCCTTTGATGATCATATTTTTTTCAAAAAGACGAGCTTGTTCACTAAACGCAGTGATTGTTTATACAATCAAATAAGACAGTTGATGCCAATTGTGAAATGCATCATTTAGCTTATTCATTCGCCACTGCGCATTCATCGATCCATCCATTCGCCCCGTCGCCCATTCTTTCATTCACTTGATTGAGGGTTCCACTAGCTTTTTCATTCGTTCGCTATTATTCTGTTATCCATGCACTCATTGAATCTCCCACTGTTCGCTCGTTCTTTTCATCCATTCAAGCTGATAGGTGGATGCGCTAACGAGCGGGTGGTTGGGACATGAATTGACTGGCTGCCCAGACAACATATTAATCGGCTACTATCTCATGACCACCTTTGATACATCAACCAACCGTGGACGGTTATTGTCAATTTCTCATCAAACTTAGTACTACTCTTTTTTCCCCTCTCATTTCTCTTACCAATTGAACCTAGAAGGACCATGCATTCACCTTTCATCTACCCCCACCCCCCATTCACTGATCCATCCAGGATGCCACAAAACCACATTTTTTTGTACGGGGATGTTGCATCCATCTTACCTGTATATATATTCGGCTATTTTTATCACATTTGTACAGCATAATTGTTTTTCGCTATCAAGCCATAATTGCATGTTACTATTGCAACAACAAGCGACCAAAAACATAGCAGAAGTGACGCCCAATCTATATCAAAACTGTAGGGTGACCCCGGATTTGACTTCCTTCTTTGAGAGTCATGGAAGAATATATTTCCTAATCATTGTCCTTTGGAATGTATTGCATACCTGCCAGACTGGAAATTATGCTGCATTAATAATGATCGATGGCGGGTAGCATTTCATTCGACGAGGTACAGATAAACGCAGAGTACGATTTTGTACGGCTCTACAATGATAAAGTTTGTTCTTTGCCTGACAATTTTTCCGTGCACGTCGAACATATTACGCCGAGGTAAGGGTTCAATGTGCACCAGTGGGCCCCTTTGTGCTTCTGTGTGCTTCTTTGTGCTTCTGTGTGCTTCTTTGTGCTTCTGTGTGGTAAATCGTTGCACCGGACAATGACGAATCCCCATTCAAACATCATGTAAACGACTGCAGATACTTCTCGACCAGAGACTTCCGATCGGCAACCAGTAAAATAGAAGTAGGATTCTCCTTATTCCATATCAACTGCCAAAGTTTAAAAGCTCACTGGGACTCATTTCAAAATATGATACGCAGTTTGCAATCAGAAGAAAATATTTTCGATATTGTTGGACTTACGAAATATTCCAAATTCCCCCAAAGACATCATATAACTTGGATGGCTATCATCCAATTGTCAATAAAATGAGACCCAAGAATGACTATGGTCGAGGAGGAGTGGGCCTATACAGTAAAGAAGGAATATCTTACAAAGTTAGAAGCGATATATCTGTATTTTTTCCTCATGTTTTCGAATCTCTGTTTATCGAAATTCAAGATGAACACCATTCGAAAATTATCGGTGAAATTTATAGACCCAATGTACAACCAAAAGCCGATATTGATCTCTTCCTCGCAAAACTAAATGAATTAACTGATGTTCTAAACGCCGAAAAATAAAAAGGTTTATATTATGGGTGATCTTAATCTGGACCTTCTAAAAACCAGTACCCACCCCAAGACAGAAGAATATGTCGATCAGATGTTCAGCCAAGGGTTCTTACCTTATATCACAAAGCCAACTAGAGTAACTAGTCACTCTGCAACCTTGATAGATCATATCTTTACTAATAGTTTTTCAAAAACGGCCCATTCCGGAATAATCATATCTGATGTTTCAGATCACTTTGGTGTTTTTTACATTGAAGAGGCACCTAAATTGAATGATTCACCAAACTTTGTTGTGAAAAGAATTATAAATCCTGAGAGTATACAAGAATTCAAAATTCTGCTATCACAATGTGATTTTTCCCCAGTATTGGAAGCTAATTGTCCTAACACATCTTACAAAACCTTCCTAACCATCTACTTAGAGGCCTATGAAAAAGCTTCCCCCTTCAAACGTGTCCGCCAGAGAAAAAAATTTATCAAAAAACAACCTTGGATGACCAGAGGACTTGTCATATCTTCTAACAATAAACTAAAATTCTACCACAAAAAAAACTGAAAGTGCCCACTGAACGGAATATTCAAAACTATAAAAACTACTGCAAGATTTTCAATAAGGTTAAAAAACAATGTAAATCAATCTATTACAGGGATATCCTAGACGAAAACAAAACTAATGCGCGAAAAACATGGCAAATTTTAAACGACGCCATCAATAAGGGAAAACGCGAAGCCAACTTACCCTCGTTTTTCATTCACGATGACACGGAAATAAACGAGGCCCACGACATAGCTAGAGAATTCAATATTTTCTTCGTGAATATCGGAAAAACAATATCCGAAAAGATTCCGAAATCAAATAAGTCTTACTTGAACTATATGACCAACGACATTCCAAACAATTTCTATTTAACTCCTACTAACCCAATAGAAGTTTGCCACGTGATAAATAAAATGAAGCCTAAATTGTCGAAAGATTGTAACGACATCACCACACGTCTTCTAAAACAAACAGTAGATGAAGTAGTGTGGCATAGCAGGGTTAAGTATCCCGGAAAAATGATCGTCTAGTGGATTTGGGTTAGGACTACAAGCGTGGCAAGTGGCCACAGGACAATTTAAGTGTTCAGTCTAGGAGGCAACCAGTTTCTGTGGAGTCTGCAACAATTCTTGATACTGCAGCCGCAGCGAAAGGGTGAATTCAAAACACATAAAAGTTACTTACAGTTTTCTATGTTTATTCACAAAACCCTAAATAAAGTTCCTACAATTTAAACTATGAAGAAATATTCTCTCTCTGGTAAATTTATAAAATAATATATCAGATACGAAATGAGACTAAGTCGAAATTATCGCATCGCGTCCTGTGTCTGGAACTGTCATCTGGCCTGGCAGCGTTCGGCGGCGTTCTTCCACGAGAATAGGAGAGTGACTTCTTACACGACGAAAGACCAGAGAGAAGTGCCTCAATCGGGTGATTCCGTTGGTTTATATACAGTTTGATTCGTGCATATCCGTGCAGATCTTGTTTCAATTGACGTCATAAAACACCACAGAACACCACTAATACCCAAAGATGGCGGAGAGGTATTTCTTAACTGCTTACTTCCATTCCGCGATAGTAGGGCATCCTGTGGGTATCCTATGCTAATAGTATGCGTTCTCGCATTTAAAAGGACACTGGCATTTAGTAGGTGTACAATTTCAAAACCGACAGTACCGCCCAGCGAACGTGCTATATTGCACAATTCTCAGAGCTGAAAGTGATACTGGGTGTGTTGAGGTTAGGTCGGGTCAGTATACAATGCTAAAATCTGTCAAAAGCATTCTGATGGGGTTATCCTAGGTTAGGTTTATACTAGCTAATATGCCAATCATAATATCAAATTCTGTCGAAAACACCTTAGTAAGGTTACTTTAGGTCAGACTATTGTCTAATTTCATGTCTCGTGCTCCACTTCTGTAGCAAGTGTGCAGAGTACTTTTAGGTCAGTTGCACTGATGTTATGCAATGCAAATATACTAAGAATATGAATAAAATTACATAACTTGTGCCTGAGAACAGCGTTTTATACTTATTCAAGTTTATTCAACAGAGAATTATTTCCAAGTAGGACTTGGCCACTCTGATTAACTGATTAACACTTCGGGAACCGAGACTCCCAAGTGCAATCATATGATTCCGACGTGCCCCACGGAGGTTAACCCGACGTGCTCCGTGGAGGGCATTTCATTACAATCCTCCCAACCAAGACGCGAGGTCCGGTAAACTTTTATCGGAGCTCGAGTCTGGATCAGATGAATTCCAGAATTTACTGACCAGGATGATCTGACCCATGGAATCAGGATGACCAATCACATGTGGTGACCAGGATGTATCAGCATCACGGTCAACACTGTGACGGGAATCCATGACCAGGATCAGACACTACCGGTTTAGGGATAAGAAATGCACTACATGGATTATTTATTAATGATTGAAAATGCCGGAACGCCTCCACACAACAGGAATCACCTTTGTCTCTTAAGGAATTACATTCTCAATTACTCAATTAATCCTAAACAAAAATAAAATTTACCTGATATTGTTAACAATACCTATATTTCCTCGTCTCCTACATCACGATTCTATTGGTGGGGAAAAACTGATAATAAAAGGCTGTATAATCGAAGCTATGCTTCTTTAAAGGGGTTCCCCATAGAAGGTCAAAACGACACAGAGGACAACTTTGTTTTTGCTGCATCCAAGTTAACCCACAGTAGAGATGTACTATCTGAGTACATTGAGGACAACGATATGCTGTACGAGGCCCAACGATGTCCAACAAGCATATCGCGCATTGTCTCCCATCTCCATCAACTAAATTTTGTCTGGCTTGAAAGATTCGAAGGCTTGCATACAATTCAAGCGAGGATTGCAAGACTTGATACTTATATTGTGCACTTTCCCATTCATAGGTATGTTCCACCTGCACATGATGGAATGTTTCACCAATGATCATCCGATATTCGCGGGGTAAATCAGGTACGGAGATTTGACTATATTCACTAGGGCGAAATGGACGGACCGGAGTAGATGTGATGAATGTATCGATCCCATTCTCCGATTCATAAGGGATTCGTTGATCATAATATGTTCCGTCCCACCGTTGGTCATTCCAATAATGAATGACACTCGTACGGCTTGATCATGCTGCCTCCAGAGGGGTTCCTAATCGAGCCTCATGTTCGATTACCACTATGTGAGGCATCACCAGTTCGCATCCTACTTCCGTTGTATGGAGACAATACCGGTACAAAACTTGAGTTCGAATCAATTCTAAGTGACCGGTGACTTCGTTTAACTGTACCACATCCCACACACGGATTTTACGCTGAAAAGCGGAAGGTCCATTGTGAAAGATCATAGGTACAGGAATACGAAATCTCTGTGTCCAGTACTCTAATTGCTCCGGAAGAAAATCTTCTGAAGTTGGGTTAACTATATGGTATGCATATGCAGTGGCCATTTTTCAAGGATTTAATATTACTTTTTATGACTACAAACGATGTCAACTATGAAAACTCAAAACTGACTGTAAACAATTATATATCAAGTGCAATAAACAAAATAAATGTGACTGACTATACTCAATAATTGGAAATTAATTGCAAATCTCAAAAACTATTTTACACTATTCTACAGCTGTGCCGTATGAACAATTCTACTTTCCCCGTTAACGGTTCTTCATTAGTTTTTAGTCTGTTGTCGATAGTGACGAAACTAGGAGTCACGTCTAGAGTGTCACTATGTAATTTTGAAAATAACTTTTTCGTTTACTCGGAGTACTTTCTTTGCTTAAAAAATCAGAAAATTATATAAGGACGTCCAAAAATGACAACAGTGCCCGACGGCGCACAGCTGTAGGGAGTCGCCTTCTCAACTTCTGTTATTCAAACTCAAAACTCATGTGGGTCCATTTCAGATGGTACTGGAAGCTTCGGCTCGTTACCAATGCCCCACCTCATGGGTGCACGGCAGTGCGGGCAAGCAGCTTGCTCATGGGCACCTGCCTTTGACCTGGCCCATGCAATACCACAAGAGTAGTGGATTTGCCGTTTACATTGGCCACATTCAAATAAATCCTGCCAAGTTTTAGAAATTTCTGTTAAGCAAATACAGCAAGGGTCTCCAAGACCCTTATAATGAGTCTGTACCTCCAGCGTCTCGTTATATTTGATAATTTGGTTTCGTAAACTAAAGCGTTGTAATCGTCTTCCTTCGTGTCGGATTAAAGCTTCACGAAGGAGCCGATACTGTTTTTGTTGTTTCTCCAATTCATAAGTTTTCTGTACGTTACCAGGAGGAAAGAATCGTGCAGGATGCATTTGGTGCTGATAAAATCCAAATGAATCATCAGCATCTTCACTAGCGCAATACGTACTACCAGGGAAGATCTCATGACTCCTGAATGGTCGTACCAAGCCAGGATCGGCTATTAGGTCCAGTTCAGCATCCAGTTGATTTCGTCCATGGTCATAATATTGGCCATTCCAACAGGGGTCATTGACATAATGAATGACCTCGTCAGGACCGGGACCAGTGACCTCATGGGGTTCAATTTCTACTGGGAACTCCGGAAAGTTCAGAAGATGGAGAAATATTACTTTTCTTTCCTCAGAGAGATAAAAACGATAGCCAAGTTGGTGTTGCATTATCTCCGTCTGGCCATTGGCAGGATTATAATGTCTTGTATTCCATATACGAATGTACCTTAGACGGCGACATCTCCATAAATCCTTTGGAAAAAATACACAATGATCATTACAAGGGGGAACTGCATGTTGGAAGGCCTCACGTTTATGTAAATCAAACATCGCCTGCTCCTCCGCGAATTCTTCAAACTCTAATGTATTTACCGAAGCCATTCCAACAGCAAAGTAATCAATACAAAATAAAATATATACGACTATATTTAAAACAAAGAAACCACTATGTCACAATAGAATTACGTATAATACACTAAAATTTACACTTGATAGTACACTCCCCTGGGTTCGTCTGCAACTTGGTGCACTCAATCAACACTCTTTCCACCAACTTTCAATTTGTTTGCCTTGATTACTGGAGTCCTGTGTGTAACTTATCTAATACACTCCAGGAACTCCGAATTTATAATAAATTGTTACACTGGTAGAACAGAATTACTAACTTCTTGGAAGAATTTTGACTAATAAACAAGACAAACACAGACGACCCGTGATCGTCATGTATCAGGTTTCCAATCAATGGATATTCATAAATTGGGAAACCAGATTCATGAAAATCTTATGTACATATATTAGGCTTGTTAGACTTTTCTGCTTATGTTTCTGCTTAGAATAATAATAATGCATTTCTCAACTTTCATTCTGAAGGTTTTCATTTCGTGTTGGCAACTGATAATGCCGATACACAGCATTTGGGCCTGTTCGGTAGTCAAACGTTGACCCTGTGAAATGTCCAACATAATCTGGGTGGTATTGACGATAGACGACAAAGGGTTGAAAACTCCTTGGTCGGCCATCTGAATGATATCGTGCTTGTCTTCGACGACTAAAGTCACGATATCTTGCACAGAAGGGAGTAAACTCTGCTACATTTCTTGGCATGTGAAATCTATGATGTACACTACTGGTAGAAGCCACCCGGTGACTATAATACCGCAGAGGTTCACTTATCTCACCCTGTTCGTTGATTTTTGGATATTATAAATCAGGGCAATTGTATATCACTAAATATCTAGACCTATTTGCAAAAGTTAAATGAGTATTGATAGCACTGTCATAATAATATATTAACTCTCGCTCAACCTCTATATATAGTATATTCAAATCAAAATCAAAATATTGACATCCAAATTCATCCTCAATGCCTAAGAGATCTGTATCTTTCATAAAATCTTGTTCATATGTATTGGGTCGTATGATATCTCGATCAAATTCATGAGGAGAGGCCAACGGGCGAGGTGTCCTGAAAAACTCGCTCCTTGCCCACTCCCATGGTCTCGGTCGAATATCGATTATAGGCTCGGAGACAACATTAGTAGGTAATGGAGTAAATTGTCTTGCTTCTACATCACTTAAAGGAGGGGTGTGTACTTCTAATTCAAGATCAGCTCGTGCAAGTTCGTTCTGTATCACACTGATACCGGACTCTGCTGCATCAGAGTCCAGAACAGTGGTAGAATCACTAGGCATAGAATCACTCGTGGGTGTGGTCATACTGGAAGAAGTATGTGATCCTACTGTAATGTCATAAACAAACCCACCGAGTCCATCTTGGTTCTCGGGGTCTCGATGAATAATTGCATCATGGGTTCTAACAGGTAATCTTGGAGGAAGAACTAATGTTTCCACGGTATCTGTAGGCGAATAAGGTGGAAGTCGTTGAAGTCGTTCAGGTGAATATAGTAAAATAGAATCAGTAGGGGTTTGAACACTACTTGAAGGGGTCGACAAAAGGTCGGAAGATGCTATAGAAGGTGATGGTGATGCTTCTATTGATGCCAATACAGATACACAATTATCAGATGAATTGCTATTTATATTTACGTTCATACTAGATGAATTAGTGTCTTGAAAAAGTTCTCGTGAAACGGTACTATTACTGTCAGTTCCAGTACTAACTGTACTTGAAGTTTCATCATCATATAAATTGTCACGATCATTATAATAACTCTGGTAATCAGGGAAATCATCGATCCCACTGTCAACACTAGAATCAGATTCTGCCATTTGTACACTGATCACTGAAACAAAAACACACAGTGTGTGAACTACTGTTTTTCAGTTTCTTTGTCTATATCAAACATAGTTATGTGGATATTGGCAGAATCCACATCATGTTGTACACGGGGATATATTGACTTCCTATTAGGTTGAGGAGAAGGTCTAAAGTTTTGAACAGCTTTTCTCATCATGTCTCTAATACTCTTAGGAGGTTGTTGTGGTTGTTGTGCTCCAGTTGGATTAGCAGGAGCTGAAGGCTGTGGTCTAGGTCCCATACTAGTATAGATTTCATCATCGGCAAATGCAAAATTAGACATTTCACTATCATCAACAGCAGAAAAAGTCGGTTTACTTTTATGGTTTCTTAACCACTTGTATATCTGTTTGTGTCTATCGGCTCGATAGCACTTCCAAAGCAGATATAATCCTATTATTAATGCAACAGTCGCGAGAGCATAAGCCCACTTAGGGACTTTAAATGATTCCGTCATTTGTAAATTTAGCGAGTCAAGTTCATGAATTAAGTCATCCATGGGTAAGTTATCTAAGTGTTCTATTCCTTTCGGTATCGTAAACGTCGATATATTCACTCTCTCTATGACAGGTTTCCACATCTGTCGTTGTAACAACGAGAAATTTGGTAACACCGTCTTTGTAACAATCCGAAAAGTAGAATTATCCTTTTTATGGAAATAACTCGGCAACATTAACTGACCACTCGATGCCATACATAACGGTTTTAATTCCAAAATTCCAATTGGCAGAAGAATCCGTTTCGATTTTGGATTTCTTCGTTTTGGACACATAATTGAGAATCGTAGTGGGACATCCGTCGTGATGTACCACATTCCTTCATCGATTCTAGTACTGAACGGGAGGTCGATATTCAATCGAACTTCCGTTTGACATAAGTTCAGAATCTCTGATTGCATGTTTAAAAACAAGGCTAACATACAACTTGTTGTCGTATGTATCGTTCGTACGGCACCTACTAAAGGACAAAACAACTTATTGTTATCTACACATTGGTCATGTCCTATTTCTGGGACATACTTCGTCCTTTCTTTATTAATAATTAATATGTCAGATTCAAGAGTATAAATTGCTACTAATTTATTTGCGACTCGCGACGCATTCTTAGTTACATTGACAAAGGGTACAGGCAAGGCCTGCACCTTGAACACTTCAAATTGTAAGTTCGAATTACGTAAGGGGATCTTCATAAAGATCACCAGTTTATCGTCGTCATAAATGGCAGCCGTCGTAAGCAAATGATAATATTGCCATAATTCTGTCGTCAGATCTAGCGGCAACATTGACTTATCATCTAATTGAACTCTAATACTCATTAATACTGAGGTTAATAGTGAAGGATCCACTATTTTTGGTGATAACTTCCTATCGGCTAGAATATCCATTTGATCATGTAATCCCTGCAGAGTGGTTTCTGCGGCGATTATCATTGATTCCAATCGACTCATTACAAACTCAAGCTGATGATAAGCATGAGTGAAATGTTCAAGATATAATATTCTATCTTCATGATTCTGAACTACTTGATTTACTCGACCTTGAAATAACATCAATTCGCGCGATATATTTAACATAAATTCTCTGTTTTTCAGAATCGCTTCATGATTCATCTTAATGAAGGTTAAACTTTGTTTTTGAATATGTTGAATCATTGCTTGATTAGTACTTAGTCGTCTTAAATTATCTGTTATCCCATTTAAATCTAACTGGGATACAGTTCCGAAGAGAAAACTCAATCCTTCACCTACAAAGTCGAACAAACCTCGTTTCTTCCGAGACAAGATGATTGTATGTCCATGTAATCTGCGGTAATCGTTCAGATCCTCTTGTACTCGTGTAACACGATTATCTAGGTATCTGATCTCCAGGTGTATATCCGTTATGATCGATCTTAACGCAACGGCAAGAGTAGAGTTTTCACCATTTATTTCTACAAAAGTTTGTCGAAAAGCTGTGGTTGTAGCGGAATACAAACCATTAGTATATCTCATACTTCGATCAAGTCTGCGCACATATTGTATAAAAGGTTGGAGCTCATAAACAAACATTGTACTCCAATCACTAGTTACCATATTTACTTCTTTCACTTTCTTAAAGATCACATTGTTTCTAATAATAGTATGTCCATCTATTATTGTAGTCAAAAGACCAACTAATAACATCCAACACAATATCTTGCTCCTACAATGAGAAAGGAAGCAAGAGTTAGCGCAATGAGTAATACGCGATTCAATTACTTTCACTCTGACAATTTACTTCCCGGGTGTAAAAGGTCAGAAGGTTAATCTAACTACAAAAGAGTCTCAGTCAGTTTGCGAGGCTGACAAGAGCCCACTTATAGTTTCGTTCCGCACAAATCATAAGTCAATACAATTTTATTACTCATTTTACACTTTCTCTCGTCTCTCAAACTTAAGGAGAGGCATCTGCCATTATGTGTTACGTATAGTTATCATTAGTCTTGTGGTAACATTTAATCACTAGTACTCCAGGTAGTAGGAGGTATCATAACTGCTCCTAATTCTAATTTCTCACCTGGTTCTTTAATCTTATTATGGTCTCTTAACACAGCTTGTATGCAAGAGATCATTTCAGTTATATCTTTACTTGGTTGTTTTAGTTGAGGCTCACTACTTTGGCCTTTTTCTTCAGTTATTTGTAAGTGATCAACTTCCATTGTTGAATCATTTACTCGATCATTTCGATCGTCAGCAATGAACCTTGACAGTTGTTGATCAGCTGAAGGAGCTTGTAGCTCTTTCATACGTTTCTTGTAATCTCGTACCTGTTGTACTTGTTGTCTTAATTCTGCTAATGGAACACCATCTTCTTCTGAAGAAGAATGTTCTCGTCTTTGTCTTTTATTCTTAATGAATGACGTTAAGGGGTGTTTTTCTTGAATCCCTTGCATATCGTCACTTTCATCACTGTCATTACTGTCACTACTGCTACTGTATTCAGTAGTCGACTGTTTTGACGGGGCAGCATAATGTTGTATTCGTCGCGCTCTAACAGGTTGGACAGGTTGAGGCACCTCCCATTCTTGAGGCGCTTTACTAAGTCTTTCTCCATGACATTTAATTATTCTGCGAGTTAATTGATCTTGTATCTTGTAACTCACTGGACCTGTTCTCTCAATGACTCGAAATGGGTAGTCCCATTTCGATTCTAATTTTCCTTTAGATTTACCTGAGGAGTATAAAACAGGATCACCTACTTCAAAGGTGATATCCTTTGCTGTAATATCATGTAATCTTTGTTGTTTTAATACTCGTTTCTTTTGTGCAGCTTGTTGTTTTCTGAATGCTTTATGTTGTTCCTGAATGGCTATCTTATGAGGTTCTTCACCTACGTATTTTTCTCGAGGTTTAAGTATATTGTCGAGTGGTAAAACCACATCTCTGCCATACACCAGATAAAATGGAGAGAATCCAGAAGATTCGCTACCATTAAACCTGATGGCTGCCATAGCTTGCTTTAGGAATAAAACCCATGTTTCTAATTCTTCTTGAGCTAGTTTTGCTATGATGTCATTCAGCGTTCTATGTAGCCTCTCCACCTTCCCATTAGATTGTGGATGGAAGTAGGAAGTGGTTACATGATGTATCTTGAAATAGTCAGTTAAATATTTCATCACTGCATTTACATTTTCAGATCCATTGTCTGTTAATATTTCTAAAGGACATCCAAATCTTGGAAAAATTTGATCTATTATCAAGTTAGCAATTGTTTCCGCCTTTTTATCAGGCACTGGAAATGCTTCAGGCCAGCCAGAATAAATATCTATGAAGGTCACAATATATTTGTTTCCTGATAAAGTCTCAGGGTGTGGACCACTCATATCCAATGCTATTTTAGTAAAGGGGTATGGAGGTCTATCAGTCTCTTGCAATGGCAAAGTGTGAGCTCTGGTGTTACGGGCTCGACACACAAGACAATTTTCTACATGTTTATAAATATGTTTATATAAATCTTTCCAATAATATTTTCTACTGATATTATTGTATACTTTGTCTATGCCAAGGTGACCTAATTCGTCATGGTATTGTTTCAACACATCTGCATGTAATTGTTCGGGTATGCACAAGCGTACCCGCGGGTTATCGTCAACTGTACTAATGTAATATAACACTCCATCAATCATGAGGTATCTACTACTAATGTGTGCAGGGGTATTGTTACCTTGATATTTCTTAATGATTTCTACAATCTTTTCAACTTTCTGTTGCTCTACCTTCATGTCCAAATCTTTGTAATTAATTGCTTGTGGTTCGGGTGGAACCTGAGGTTCATCTGTGATGACATGTACATATCTTTGAGGATCAAATTTGTTACTATTGATAATGCCAGTTTGTAATGCTTTCTGATTTTCCACATTATCCATCTCATACCCGCGGTCAGCATTTGCAATTCCTTCAGGTAAACGAGAAAGTAGATCAGCACATGTATTCTTTCTTCCTGGTAAATATTCAATCTTACAATTGTAACTCGCTATCTTCAATGCCCAGCGTTGTACTTTGGCATTGTTTTGCGGACTTTTCAACAAATACTGCAAGGGGGCGTGGTCTGTTTTAATAACAAACTCTGCTCCCTGCAGGTAGTTATTGAATTTATCCAAAGCATATGAGATAGCGAATGCTTCTTTCTCAAATGTCGACCATTTCTGTTGGGTTTCACCCAATTTATGAGATAGGAAGACAATGGGTTTTTCATCAGGTACTCCAGGTAGTTGACCTGTTTCGTCATCACATGATTGTGCCAAAACGGCTCCGACACAGCGGCCACTGGCATCTGTGTAAAGCACGTAAGGCTTTCTGGGATTTGGATATGACAAATGAGCAACTTGAGTTAAACGATCTTTCAACTCTTGAAAGGCTTTTTGATGTGTATCACGCCAATGAAATCTTGCATATTTCTTTGTCAGTTCTAATAACGGTTGAGCAATTTCACTGAACCGAGGAATAAATCTACGGTAGTATGAAGTCATGCCCATAAAAGATCTCACTTCCGTTACCATTTTTGGCGGACTTAATTTTCAAATGACCTCGACCTTCGAAGTCTCAGGTTTAATTCCATCTTTAATAATTACAAAACCAAGATAAGATGTTTCAGATTGAAAGAAGGAACACTTCTTAGCTTTTAGCTTCAGTTTATGTTTTCTTAGTCGACCAAACAATTGTTTAATGTGGTCAATATGAGATTTGATGTCATGGCTGAAAATCAAAATATCGTCAAGGTAGGCCTTTTTGACACAAAATACTTAGAACATCATGGACTAACTAAAGGTCACGTGGCTGAACAGCCTGGCCTTTTGGTTAGTAACAGTATAGTCACTAATGGAAATGAAACCACACCTGTACTGTTGGTGAACAGTACCAACAAACATTACACCTTGAAAAGGGGATGTTTGATTGGAAAACTTGAACCAATAGAACAGGAAGAAAAAGTCTTAGAAATTAATCAGATCTTAACTCAAAATATACCTGAAGACCAGATCACAGATGCTGACATACAGGTGCCTGAAGACAAACGGCACCTGTTGATGCCAGTCATCAATAATAATAAAGACTTATTTGCAAAAACTGATAAAGAATTAACTCAGACAGATACAGTTAAGATGCGCATTGACACAGGTGATGCACCACCAATCAAAAGACAGATTTGACACCGGAAGCTTTTGCTGTACACAAACAAGTGGATTGTGGTTTAAGTTCCACCGGATTAATCAGTCGAGTAAGACAACTCACCTGTATATCTTGAACAATGAGTACATAGTGACCATCTAATCTCAATTTATGAAATTCCCAGTATAAATTAACTCGATTGCCCCTTATCCAATCCATTCCTAATAACATACTTCGATTCAATTCATTTATTACTAAGAACTCATGCACCTGATAAATTCCTTGAATATAAAATTCAAGTCGAACTTTTCCTCGAGGGAGAGTGTCATTCCCAGTAATACCTGCAATGCGAGGCAAAGAATTTTTATCACCAACTAATTTCGGTCGGTGTTTAAGATTTTTCCAAAATTTTGTACTAATACAACTTGTCTGTGCCCCTGTATCTAATAAGGCACGTACTCGTTGTCCTTTGATGTTCACTAAGACACTATTCAAAGAAGCAGCCCCATAATTTATGGTTACTGTTTCCGGTTGAGAATTTCTAAGTTTTTATTGCTGTTGTTCCCCATTTGGGTAATCATCATTGTTTACTAAGTTATTTCCCTTGGTTTCCATAGAGTGTTTCACTTCCTGTTGACATGGGTTTTTCCAATTACTTCCCCTTGGGTTTTTCCTGTTTTGTAGTTTTGGGTTTTTCCCAAGTGATTTCTCTTGGCTCCTTATTCTTGGATTCCTATTTCCTGATTCAAATACTTCCTGTTTCTGTTGATTTATTTCAATACAACCCTGCTTACCTGGTTGATTATAATCACAAGACTTTTTCATAGTTTGATTTTCATGAGCATTTTTCATATAAATCATAATATCAGGTTCTACATCTACAATGTGTATCTCTTTTAATTGTTTAGGAGTAAAGTTTTGTAAAACTCTCACATAAACATCTGCACACTTCTGTTTAGGTACACCATATATCCCGCTACTGATGAGTGGGATAGCTATGTTTACAAAATTTTCGTTGTCACATATCTGCAATACTTTTTGTACAGTACTGTATAAAACATTAAGACATTTATTTTTATCACTGTAATCATTCCAGCACGGTCCCACAGCATGTATCACTTTTAAACATGGCAACATTCCACAAGTGGTAGTCATATTCTCACCTACTGGAAGATTTCCATGCTGTTGAATATATTGTTGACATTATTGTTCAAGGGCTGGACCAGCTCCAAGAGCTATAGCTCTGGCAACACCTCCACCATGGGTCAATTGGCTATTAGCCGCATTCACCATAGCGTCAGTAGCTACCTGGGTTATTCCAGTCCTGTATACTTTTACTTCCAGACCACTGGTGGTCTGATAGCTGAAACAATTTTGTGAAGTAAATTTTTCATGCTGACTGTCCTTTGCAGGGCAGCCATTTTGTGAGTTAGCCTTGAGTTTCCTAGGTCTACCAGTCAGAGGAATGGTTGTGAATGTTACTGTACAATTTTTCCTATTATGTGTGGTCTGACCACACCTTGTGCATTGAATGGCTTTACTTTTCACTGGAGGAGAATCATTTTTGGTTCTCCTTGTTTGAGACTGAGTATTTGGCTTTATATTACATGTTTTATTACCCGTATTTCTACCTGTCTTATTATTTACAATTTTATTTTTACACATATTCATACATTCATTTTGTACATTAATTTTCACGTCTCCCTGGTGATTTCCATTTTCACTTCTGTTGGGAGCATGTGACTTCTCATTAACTCTGCTCATTGCCCCATATGGGCAGAGTTCCCTTCGTTTAAATTGACTCGGCAATCGCGAGCGAAGTGGTTTGGCTTCCCACAGCGAAAGCAGCAAAAGGTCGCCCCTGGTGACCCTTCACCTGCTGGCTGAATATCAAGTGTTCTCACCTGCTTGGTCAATTTAATGCGACAATCGCGTTTCATGTGGCCAACGCGGTTACAACGATTGCAAACCGGTCGTGAAAATCGTGTCGGTTTCTGATATCTGTTGTAATTTTGTCCTCCCCTATTTCGGTATTGACTATTGTATTGATTTTTGTTCTGATTCTGATATGGAGGTCGCGCATAACCTCCACTATAGTTTTTCGTTAAGATATTCACCTTATGGCGTCGGCGCGCCACACCTATGTCCATGGGAGTCTTGTCTCTCGTCTCCAAAGGGAGATCTACAGGTTCTTCCTGTTCGTCGATGGGATCACGAAATACAGGGTCCCGATAGTGCTCATATTCTTCATATTGTCGGTCAAATGCCTTCCCAAAGGGCGCTTTTCCTGTGGCGGCTTCAGAACGGGCGCGAAATTTGATTTTCGTGGCATTTTCAAATAATGCTTGACTAACAGCTTTTTCTAGCGTTTTGGGCATGCGACGGATTAGTTTCATCCGAACATCGTTGTCATACAACCCATCACAAAAGTAATCTGAGAGGTTTTTCTGGATGGTGGGGTTATCAATCTCCTGATCAAAGGCGTCTTTCGCAAGATCAAGCAGTTGCTCAGCATATGAGACAAGGGTTTGATTTTTCCCCTGTCGCATATGGCGCAACTGATTGGTAGCCATGGAGTTATCCATTGTGGCGCTATAGCGACTTTTCAGTTCGCCATACAGTTCGGACCAGGGCATTTCAGGATTTTTCTTCATTGTTCTTAAAATAAAGTCAGCAACTACAAAGTCACTAGTTTGAGCGGCGATTTTAGGTCGTCGCTTCTCTTCTACATCATTTGTCTCACAGAAAAGGTCAAGAGATTTTATCCAACCCCGAAAATTCAGAGGGTTCCCGTCAAATTTTTTAATATGGGAATGAATGGACTGAGCCTGAGTGGCGTTAGCAGTCTTTGCATTACTCTTTTCACTTTGGTGCACGGTTTCATGCAGGTCGATTATGGCAGAAGACGTGGGGTTGTTGGCTCGTTTTTCAGCGTCTGCCAATTGATTTTTGACTCTCCGCAGTTTCGCTTGTGCAGTACCTTTCTCATTAGCCAAATGTAATTCTAAATCGGCTTTCTGCTGTACCAGTTCTGCTTTAACTTGGGCGAGGGCTGTCTGTATTTGTTGCAGGGTTTGTTGTGAGGCAGCATGCTGCTGCGATAAGCTCTGAGCTTGAGTGCCCAGTTCAGCGAGTTGCAGCTCATACTGACCCACAAGACCTTCCTTTTCTTGTTTCGCTTGAGTAATTTCATCCATCAACCGCAGCTCTCTGTCTGACAACGGCGTGGTCATTTTTAATGAATTTTATTACTATGAAAAATAATTTACAATTTAATTTTTCTGCTGTTAATGAACGTAAAATGAAGAAAATTGCACCTACCTTGCTAGCACTATAACTGTTGAAACACCCGCGGTTGTCTTTTCAGAATTTCCTGGAATTCCTCGAGATTTTTCACAGTTCCCTGAGTTTCCGTTTTTCTCTGATGTTCAGTCAAAAGTTCAATATATCTGATGAACAACGCTCGGTGCGACCAGTCGAGCGTGGTTTGGATGTGATAGCAATTGGCGGTCGGCGTCAGTGTAAATAATGGCTCGTTGGACATGCAATCAGTTCCACCATGGAGTTGTACCAGTATTGGATTCAGAGGGCGCTGTCTGCGTCTGCTGCCTTAGAAATTTCAGCTGCCAGGCGTTCAATTTACCAGTAAAATTAAGGGATGTCTGTCCCCCATAAATAACATCAAAAAGTTCTCACAAGTTCACTAAGCTCCCCAGCGGCAACGTTTTGAGTCCGTTTCGGCTTCACTGTTTCCGTTAGTGTTAATAGATGTTTCTAGAATGTTCACCCGATCGTTTCAAGAGAGTTAGAAGTCAGAGTCTACATCCTGACGAACGGCACCATATAAACTGGCCTGTGGCATAGCAGGGTTAAGTACCCCGGAAAAATGATCGTCTAGTGGATTTGGGTTAGGACTACAATCGTGGCAAGTGGCCACAGGACAATTTAAGTGTTCAGTCTAGGAGGCAACCAGTTTCTGTGGAGTCTGCAACAATTCTTGATACTGCAGCCGCAGCGAAAGGGTGAATTCAAAACACATAAAAGTTACTTACAGTTTTCTACGTTTATTCACAAAACCCTAAATAAAGTTCCTACAATTTAAACTATGAAGAAATATTCTCTCTCTGGTAAATTTATAAAATAATATATCAGATACGAAATGAGACTAAGTCGAAATTATCGCATCGCTCTCATCGCGTCCTGTGTCTGGAACTGTTGTCTGGCCTGGCAGCGTTCGGCGGCGTTCTTCCACGAGAATAGGAGAGTGACTTCTTACACGACGGAAGACCAGAGAGAAGTGCCTCAATCCGGTGATTCCGTTAGTTTATATACAGTTTGATTCGTGCATATCCGTGCAGATCTTGTTTCAATTGACGTCATAAAACACCACAGAACACCACTAATACCCCAAGAAGGCGGAGAGGTATTTCTTAACCCTTACTTCCATTCCGGGATAGTAGGGCATCCTGTGGGTATCCTATGCTAATAGTATGCGTTCTCGCATTTAAAAGGACACTGGCATTTAGTAGGTGTACAATTTCAATACCGACAGTACCGCCCAGCGTACGTGCTATATTGCACAATTCTCAGAGCTGAAAGTGATACTGGGTGTGTTGAGGTTAGGTCGGGTCAGTATACAATGCTAAAATCTGTCAAAAGCATTCTGATGGGGTTATCCTAGGTTAGGTTTATACTAGCTTAGGTTTATACTAGCTAATATGCCAATCATAATATCAAATTCTGTTGAAAACACCTTAGTAAGGTTACTTTAGGTCAGACTATTGTCTAATTTCGTGTCTCGTGCTCCACTTCTGTAGCAAGTGTGCAGAGTACTTTTATGTCAGTTGCACTGATGTTATGCAATGCAAATATACTAAGAATATGAATAAAATTACATAACTTGTGCCTGAGAACAGCATTTTATACTTATTCAAGTTTATTCAACAGACAATTATTTCCAAGTAGGACTTGGCCACTCTGATTAACTGATTAACACTTCGGGAACCGAGACTCCCAAGTGCAATCATATGACTCTGACGCGCCCCACGGAGGTTAACCCGACGCGCTCCGTGGAGGGCATTTCGTTACAGTAGCTCACCTTCTTGCACATATTATTAATACTTCCTTCATTACTGGCATAGTACCGGACGGGATGAAAATTGCTAAAGTGATATCTATTTATAAAGCAGGTGACGAGAATAGTAGTGCTCACACGTTTCAAGGGCTATTGGCAGGACCCCGGTGCAGGACCCCGGAAGTGACGTCATGTCACGTGACCTAGTGGCGCCATGTTGTGTTGTCATGGTAACCCGCATGAGAGGCCATCTTGTGACGTCATCTCCATAGAGATACGTTGTGTGAGTGCACCTGCGCAGCACGTGTTGTTAGGGTGATACGTGTTTCCGTCGTCCATTTTGTATACTGGAGGCCGCCATCTTGGTTTCTAAGGTAGCCCGTGATTGCTATGTTACCCAATTTTTCTGCAATAAGACGGGGTATGTTCGGAGGGTATGTTCGATTGTAGAAGAGTATTTTCCCGATTCGCAGAATTACCACAAACAACCCGACAATCCCTCCAAATCACCAAAATCTATACCAACTTTTACTATTTCGAATTCTTTCAGAATTCTCTGCTTCTATCTATATATGTAATAGTTATCGTTTATCTGACCATGTTCCTTTATTCTAGAGTATACTCCAGTAGCATAGAAGAGCCTATTAGTTGGAACAGTTTACCTTATTATTACTATATTTAGCAATTTCTGGTCTATTCTTGTTAGTTCTGACCTTATTCCAAGTACTCTTGTTGTTTCATTTATCTAGATCATTTATATAAATTATAACTAACCATTGATTTCCCATAATCTGTATGCAGAGTTATCTCCCTTGTGTATAATAAAAGCCTATATCCAATGGCCATATTCACAGGCACCCGAATTTCGGCACCCCATTTTTGGGGAAACACCCGTGGCTATGGAATCCCTTTTTTGTCGTATGAGGCCATGAGGGCTATGTAAAAGCCCTCAATGAGTCCTCATTTATTATGCCTCATAGCCTCATTGAATTTTGAGGTTTTGAGGACCATTAAAAATCCCTCAGTGAGGTATAATTTACTACGACTCTTAGCCTCATTTCAGTATTTGAGGATACCTATGGCCTGGTATTGTATTATTCGAGGACACCTTTTATAGGATACTTATCTGAGGATACTATATAGGCTGTACATATCCCTGTAGGTCTCTTGCTGGCCCTTAGTACTATTAATCCACCTGATGCTTCATGTTATCCTATGACTGGTATAGGTAGTATGCAATGCTAGGCATAGGGGTATTGTGGGTAGGGGTACTGCCTGGTAGTTTAGAACAGTACTATATTATGGACGGTATATTCACCTATAGGCCCCTGTTAGTGCTTGGTACTATTAACCAACCGATTGCTTTGTTTTATTATATGGCTGGTATATGTAGTACGTTATGGTAGACCTAGTGATTTTGTGCCGGTGGGGGTAATGCTTGGTTGTTCAGATCGGTAGTATAGCATAGGCTGTACATATCCCTGTAGGTCTCTTGCTGGCCCTTGGTACTACTGATCCACCAGGTACTTCATATTATTGAGCGGTATTCTGGGGTGGGGTCAATGCCTCAATGAGGTCTAATTTACTACGACTCTTATCCTCATTTGACAAAAAAGGGATTCCACAAATGGGATTCCTAAAAAAGGGGTGCCGAAATTGGGGTGCCTTCTGGAGAATCCCTTTTTCTGTCAAATGAGGATATCAGGTGGATTAATAGTACTAAGGGCCAGCAAGAGACCTACAGGGATATGTACAGCCTATATAGTATCCTCAGATAAGTATCCTATAAAAGGTATCCTCGATAGGTATCCTCGAATAATACAATACCAGGCCATAGGTATCCTCAAATACTGAAATGAGGCTAAGAGTCGTAGTAAATTATACCTCATTGAGGGATTTTAATGGTCCTCAAAACCTCAAAATTCAATGAGGCTATGAGGCATAATAAATGAGAACTCATTGAGGGCTTTTACATAGCCCTCATGGCCTCATACGACAAAAAAGGGATTCCATAGTTTAGTTTAAACATATTTTATTTGCCACTATATACAGCAAAAAGGATCGGAGAACAAGTTATCACAACTTACAAAAACTCCTCTCCTTAAACAAGAATAATTAAACATTTGCGGCACAATTATATACAATATAGAAATACTAAGAATTAGTGTAGTCATCAGCTAAAGGGTTGAAGATTGGAGATTTAGAGAGATAATGTTTTAACCGTTTTGAGCTCCGGTGGTATCTTCCACATCAGTTCACTTGAATTAGCTAGAAGGGTCTATTTTCAATATTTTCAATATTTTAGAGCTGACCAATCAGTATTTCCAACGAGGAGCCTTGGGGCCACACGTTGGAAACAGTGGTTGGTCTGTACTACTTATTTATTTAACATTATTTTGTCACGGAAAACGGGGTGTTCCACTGGCTTTGTCCGAAAAGGGCCACCGGGGCTCGAGGTGTTAAAGAGTTATAGGATTAGAGAGTGAAGGATTGCCGTTGTCCAGGCTCGCCTGCTGACTTTTGCATTGTTGGATCTCTATCGTCTTTAGAAAAAGAGAGCGTGTAAGTTAAGAACAAATTGGTGGAAATTAAAATTAAAATTAAAATGCAGTTCCACAGCACGCCACGGTTGTCTCAACGCACGCTAGTACACAACCAAGGGTGCAATATGCATCGTTTGGGTTCAGGTGATCTTATTCAAATCTGCCAGTCGCAAGGATGAATGTTTGAACTTTCCTGAATAAAAGTTCGTTTTGCTTTGTTGTTAAACCGATTATTCCATAAAGTAGCTCGTCAACATTAGATATATTGAGCGTGATAACAGCATTAAAAAAGGTCAATCTTTGAGGGTGGTAGTTCGGGCATTGAAAGAAGAAATGGTGTGCATCTTCTTGGGGATTGCCACAGGTACATTGTGGGGTAGAGGAGATAAAATTGTTAAATTTGTCGTGGTTTAAATCACTGCAACAGTTTCGTAGTTTGCAATGGAGAACGTTTCCTTTCCTGGTTCCTGTATAGAAATATGAAGGTGGTTTAACGGAAGGGTTCAGTTTAGCAAGATTACCTTTAAAAACAGAAAGTGTTGACGCAGTTTTGGTATTAGTTGGGAGCTCATTCCAAATTTTGGAAGATGAAGGGAAGAATGTAGTTGAAAATTGTTCTGTTCGCGCTTGGTACATGGTCAAGTTGTTAGAATTACGTAAATTGTAATTTGCTGTTTCACCTACAGTACGAGGTAATAATTCAACAAGGTAATCTGGAGCATCGTTATTAGATATTTTAAAAAAAGCACACAGTTTATGATGGTGCCTTCTCTCATAAAGTGAGCGCCATCCAAGTTCCAAGAGTATACGCTCGGATGAAACAGATCGTGTGAGACCAGACACTATTCTTGCTGCATCGTGGTGTAGTCGGTCTAGTTTCATTAGAAGAAGCTTAGGAGCACAGTCCCAGACGGTATCACCGTAATCAATGAGTGGCAGGATGAATGAGAAATATATTTGTTCCAGAGTTTTCCTCCCAAGTTTATACTTGAGTTTTCTCAGATTGGACAAGCGTGCATTAACTTTTTTGCAAATTTCCGCTATCTGGCGATCCCATTTCAAGTTTGACTGCAGGATTAAACCAAGATGTTTATGTGAATCGGAGAAATTTATCGGAGTTTCGTTAAAGAACAAATCTGGATGGTTATGATTAGGGATTCGAGAAAAGTAGACAGCTTGCGTTTTAGATGGGTTGAAGGACACCAGCCACTTCTGAGACCAGGAGTATATTTTGGCCAGATCATTATTCAAAATGGTTATTAGTTCAGAACTGGAGCTTTTACCGTTAGTGAGACATGTATCATCAGCAAACAATCTCGTAAGGGATTCTAAATTGTCTGCAATATCGTTGATATAGACTAAAAAGAGGAAAGGTCCCAGGACAGATCCTTGAGGAACACCAGCTTGTATTAGCTTGTATGGAGAGTATGTGTTATTCACCAATACTCGTTGTTTACGATTTTTCAAGTAACTGTCAAACCATGTTACCAGAGGACCTGAGATTCCATATTGCTCTAATTTATAGAGAAGACCTTTATGCCATACCCTCTCGAAGGCCTTTGAGATATCACAAAAGATAGCACAAGTCATCAGTCGTTCATCTAGTGACTGACATAGCGAATGATATAGTTCAAGAAGTTGAAAAGTAGTGCAGTGGCCAGGGATGAAGCCGGACTGATATTTATATAGAAGATTATTCTGATGAAAATGAGTAAAAACCGATTTCAGGATCACTTTTTCACAGATTTTCCCTAAGATTGGTAAAAGGGAGATCGGCCGATAGTTGTTTTTGTTCGCGGGATCTAATTTTTTAAACATGGGGATTACATTGGCTTTCTTCCATTCGTCTGGATATGTTCCGGTATCGAAACTTTTTTGAAAGAGCATACTCAATGGTGCTGCGATGGTATCGACAGTCCCCTTCAGCATTTTAATGCTGATCTCGTCATGGCCATGGGCCTTGTTTGCATTTAGCGACTTAATAACATCTGTAATATCTTTTATATCAAAGAGAATGCTCGAAAGGATAACGTGACTTTTCGTAGGAAAGTTTGGAAGTTGGGTGTTTTCATCATCAATTGTACTGTTTTTTATAAAAGTTTCGTTCAGAATTACAGCTTTTTCTAGGTCGTCCGTTGTTAAAACGGATGGATCGGGGCTATCACCACGATAAAGGGGCGGGATTATTTTTTCGTCAGTTTTGTTTAACAAATTTCGAATAATATGCCAAAAATCTCTGGGGCTGGGGGCGTTCGATAATCTGTCTTGGATGTTATCTTCGTAAATTTGTTTTGCGTGTTTTTTCATGTTATTTACAGTATTTCGTGAATGTTTGTACAAGTTCCAATGGTGTGGCTCCTTTGTTTTTAGAGCTCTTCGTCTGAAACGGTCTCTACGCCTAATCTCGAGTCGGAGTTCCGAAGTAAACCACGGTTTGTCATTAGGGCGTATTTGGACTGTTGATTTTGGGACTGTGGTGTTCATTATCTCCATAAAATGTTCACAGAATTTTTTTTGGGACACATTAACATCTGCGTGGTCATCTATTATTGATTTCCAGTCTTTCTGACAGATCAGTTCGTTTGCTCGTTTAAAATTTGCCTTTTTATAATTTCGAACGGTACGATAGAAAGCCTGCCTATTGTCAAGTTCGAATGAGACATAGATATAAACTGCATAATGATCGGACATGCCCAAGTCAAGCGTATCAACCTCAACAAGGTTCACTGTTTCACTAATGATTACTGGATCAAGAAGTGTCTGGGAGGTTGGCGTAACTCTTGTTGGCTTTTCGATAACATTACGGAGGTTGTAGCGATTTATTATTTCATTTAGTTTGGAGAGCGGATTTCTTAGGTCAGAGTTTAAGTCTCCTACTATTACTATAGCCTGTTGGACATTTAGGGCATTCTCAATTGAAGCATCTAACAGTTCCCAATATTCGGGATTAGCAAATTGTTGGGATCTATAGGTTACTGACATCAAGATTGTGCTGGATTTCGAAGAAATCTCGAACCACATTATGGAATCATCAAATTCCAGCTCGGTCTTACGATTGTAGTTTAGTCTTTTCGAGAAATAAACGGCTATTCCTCCACCAGAGTGGTTTCTGTCGTTGCGAACTGGGGCCGAAAAATTTGGAATGAGGATATTGGTGGAACTGTAACTACTCTGTAGATGTGTCTCGGTAAAACAAACCACATCATATTCTTGAACTATATCTTCGATTTTGCTTAATTTTGTTCGGATACTACGTATATTGTAGTGGAAAATGGATAGGGACCTCTGGAGGTTTTCGTGAGAGTTATCGGCTGGGCCAGGGTTCGGTTCTATATCGCCACAACATACAAGGCAAGTGACGAACAGAAACAACAGGCTTAGAAATGAGAGACGGACAGAGAGCCTCGCATTATGTAGAACATTAGAAATTATGGCACAAGCACGCCCGCTACCTCCGCCGAAAGTCCCGATGGATATTCGATACTGCTCTATATTTATCCCCATTGTGTTTCGAAACGGAGGAGATACATTGTTAAAATACATCCAAAGGGACCCTCAACGGAGGTCAGCAGGTAAGGCTTGAGAAAGGCGCTTAACTGGAGGCTAAAAGTATAATTACTAGGCGAGATGAGGATATAGGTTATAAGATTTACCTCGTCATGAGGAGTGTTTTTAAAGCTAGACAACGGCAATTCTTGATCTCTTGAATGGAAGTGAAGACATATAGAGAAAGCAGAGAAGCAAACTTGAACGAGTAAAATGAAAAACGAACATTTGTACAATGAACAAAGAACAAGCATTGGTATAGTGGGTGAGTGATGGTTTGTAGTGGGGGTTGGCATATTTGGTACTAGGTAGCATATATCGTTGGAATGGGCATAGTCTGAAATCTGAAAGCCGTGAGTATACATAAAGTTGACTTTTCGGTAAGGAGTCATTACAGATTAGAATATGGAGAGTGGCTAGTAGTAGCCCTTAATTAATTTATGTGGAGGCTCACTGAGAATTTCCTACCGGGATTCTCGTTAGGTCACTATTAAAATTGTTTATTACTTGTCACAGATATGTATTGCCTCGACCACGCATCGGAGAGATCTCCTTGAGCTCCTTCCAGTGGGACCGAAAGCCACATATGATTCCATAAAAAGATGAAAAATTTATTATAATTATGTCGACGATTCACATCGGAAAAGAGTTTTATGGGGACGAGTGTCGTTTTGAGTTACCTGCGAGGAAACAAACAATTATTACAATTATTCCTTCGCCTTGTGAGATCTTGTGCTGTTGCATGAGCTTGCATGTGCTTGGCATACCAACCCAGTTATTGAACCATGGAAAATATGAAATCTTTCGGTTTTGTACACTGGTGCTCGGGATCTCGTGAATCGGGATGGGTGGTTTGACCCGAATTGACGTGTTAAAAACAAACTTTCGTAGAGGCTAAGAGTCGTAGTAAATTATACCTCACTGAGGGATTTTTAATGGTCCTCAAAACCTCAAAATTCAATGAGGCTATGAGGCATAATAAATGAGGACTCATTGAGGGCTTTTACATAGCCCTCATGGCCTCACACGACAAAAAAGGGATTCCATAGCCACGGGTGTTTCCCCAAAAATGGGGTGCCGAAATTAGGGTGCCTGGGAATATGGCCATTGGATATAGGCTTTTATTATACACAAGGAAGATAACTCTGCATGCAGATTATGGGAAATCAATGGTTAGTTATAACTTATATAAATGATCTAGATATATGAAACAACAAGAGTACTTGGAATAAGGTCAGAACTAACAAGAATAGACCAGAAATTGCTAAATATAGTAATAATAAAGTAAACTGTTCCAACTAATAGGCTCTTCTACGCTACTGGAGTATACTCTAGAATAAAGGAACATGGCCAGATAAACGATAACTATTACATATATAGATAGAAGCAGAGAATTCTGAAAGAATTCGAAATAGTAAAAGTTGGGATAGATTTTGGTGATTTGGAGGGATTGTCGGGTTGTTTGTGGTAATTCTACGAATCGGGAAAATACTCTTCTACAATCGAACATACCCTCCGAACATTCCCCGTCTTATTGCAGAAAAATTGGGTAACATAGCAATCACGTGCTACCATAGAAACCAAGATGGCGGCCTCCAGTATACAAAATGGACGACGGAAACACGTATCACCCTAACAACACGCGCTGCGCATGCGCACTCACACCACGTATCACTATGGAGATGACGTCACAAGATGGACGCTCACGCGGGTTACCACGACAACACAAAATGGCGCCACTAGGTCACGTGACATGACGTCACTTCCGGGGTCCTGCACCGGGGTCTTGCCAATAGCCCCTGAAACGTGCTAGCACTACTACTGACGAGTACAGTTTTACTAACTGCAGACCGATCAGTATACTACCCGTATTCTCAAAAATAACAGAAAAGCCCATGGAGACGAGACTTGTAAACTTCCTAAACAAGTTTAATATTCTATACCCTCACCAATACGGATTCCGAAAGCGTCATAGTTCAATTCACCCAGTTCTCCAGCTCCTAAAAAGTACCGGAATAGAAAATAATAAACCGGACAAGAACAGTACGTTGGCATCGTTCCTGGACCTATCAAAAGCATTTGACACGATAAATCATGAAATACTATTAGGCAAACTGGAAAAGTATGGCATACATGGACTCACTAACATGGTTCAGAAGCTACTTGTCTAATAGATCGCAGTATGTTTTGTATGGAGAACATAAATCAGACCTTGCCAACCAGTGTTGTGGTGTTCCTCAGGGTTCAATTCTAGGGCCGGTGCTTTTCGTTCTTTATATCAACGATATTAGCAACTCCACCTCACTCAACATCTTATCCTTTGCTGATGACACTACTGCGCACTACTCGAGGTCCCATAATAATCCCATAACAACGTATTTTAATGATGAAATTAAAAAACTATTCGAATGGTGCTCTGCTAACCAGCTAATGCTGAATGCGAAAAAAACTTCGTACATTATGTTGAACCCAAATGAAAGAAGCAATAATAATGTTTGCCAAGAGCTAAAAATAAATAACCAAATAAGAGAAAAGGTTGGGACCTCTGAAGCCGGAAAATCCCTAAAGTTTCTTGGAATAAACATTTGACCTACAAGGCTCACATATCACAATTATGTTAAAAAATAGCACTCGCGAACTATAGACTTAACAAAGTTAAGAGAATTCTCCCCCATGAAACCATGAAAATACTATATTACGCCTTAATACACAGTCAACTACTACTTTATGGAATCCAGGTATGGGGTAGCTCCAGGGCGATTAAGAAGCTTGTGACATGCAAAAGCGATCACTACGAATAATTAACAACAGAAAATACAAAGCCCTTACAGACCCCCTATTCAGGAAAAACAGTTTACTTAAGGTTGATGACTTGTTTAAACTACATGGTTTGCTGTTCGTCTTTGACTGGAAACATGGTAGATCACCGGCGTCATTTAATGATATATTTAGTGTCACAGACAATCAATCTGGTAGGAGTACCAGACAATTTGGCCTCCTACATATAGAGAAAACACGTATATGTGTATACTGTAAAAATAAATTATCTTAGCTTATCTATCTTTAGCTTTTCTGGTCTGTTCTTGTTAGTTCTGACCCCATTCCGAGTACACTTGTTGCTTCATTTATCTAGATCACCCAAACAGTTCACTTTACGCTAACTAACCAATCAGATTGCTTGATTTCCCATAATCTGTATGCAGAGTTATCTCCCTATTTATTTATTTATTGGTGTTTAAGGTCACATATTTCTGCATAATGGCTAATCATGACCGCGACAGTTTTACGGGTGGAGGAAGCCGGAGTACCCGAGTGAACCACCGAGCAACGGCGAGCAACTGCCAGCTCCCCAAAATACGAACTCCACACAAGCAGGGTTAGCATTGGTTGAAGACAGGTCCACCATCGACGTGCAGTACGACTTAGTGCACAACGCCACCGTGACCCCACGCGGGCAATGGAGATGAAGTGTCTTGCCCAAGGACACAACGCGGTTGCCGCAGGTGGGATTCGAACCGAGGACCTCTCGGCTTGCAGCCTGCACCTCTTCCTACTCAGCCACCCCGCCCCAGTTATCTCCCTTCTTTATAACAAAAGCCTATATCATTCCCAAAGCCAATAAGCTATAGAGCAGTTACTAATAAACTATTGCTCAAACGACTCGAAGACCATCGAGCAAATGTGCTCTCAAACAATTGCTCGTTCGAGTGACTCGCACATATACTCTTAGTCTCATTTCAGAAAAATGGGTGCCTAAGATCTGGTATTGTATAATTTGAGGATACCTTCTGGAGAATCCATTTTTTTTGTCATATGTGCTTATGTGAAAAGGCACAATGTGGCACATTGTGCACTAGCACATGCTGGGTGTACCGATATGTGCCTATGTGAAAATGCACAATGTGTCACATTGTGCCTTTTCACATAAGCACATATGACAAAAAATGGATTCTCCAGAAGGTATCCTCAAATGTACACATGCCCTAACACGTAGACACATACGGGTATCTGAGGATACCTATAACCTGGTGTTGTATCATTTGAGGATACCTATCGGGAATACCTTATGGAACATTCCTTTTTTGTCACATGTACATGTGCTTATGTGAAAATGTACAATGTAACACACTGTGCCCTAGCACATAGGCACACACGGGTATTTGAGGATACCTATGGCCTGGTATTGTATTATTTGAGAATACCTATCGGGGATACCTTTTATAGGATACTAATTTGAGGGTACCCATTTGGGTATCTGAGAATACTTGTCATACAGGTTTTTACATCCGGGTACATTATGCTACATCCGGGTACTTCTGTTGGGTAGTTGATAAAAACCGCAATATATAACATTCCATTCATTTTTATTCCGTTCACAGTGTACATTTCTTGTATCATTAAAAAATGACTCCCTACAGTTTATGGATCAAGGTTGCAGTTTGATCGCCAAACTGACCAATCAGATCGAAGTTAATCAAAGAATAATATTTGTGTATTCCCATTTGTTTCTTTTCCATAGACTTCTATACTAATTTTCTAAATTTCCCAACTTTAACCTATAATCCTATTGGAAACAAACACAAACCCCAACCAAGAATCAAAAAGTCGATCAAAATTTGCTGAACTGGGTGGTGTTTTCAAACACCTCCGTCAGAGGTACATAAGATTAGGTGAAGCAGGGACTTGTCATCACTCACGTTGGAACCATTGACCAAAGAAGATGTTCCGACTTGGTGCCAAGTGGTGGCTTCCAGTATACAAAATGGACGACGGAAACAAGTATCACCTTAACAACACGCGTTGCGCATGTACACTAACATCACGTATCACTATGGGGATGACGTCACAACATGGCGGCTCACGCGGGTTAACATGACAACACAACATGGCGCCTCTAGATCACGTGACATGACGTCACTTCCGATGTCCGGCACCGAGGTCCGGCCAATATGAGGCGAAGGGGTACATGACATTCCCTCAAGATCTCTGAGATCCTCATCTGCGAATAAACTCTGCCATAACCCAGGCGACCTAGTAACGGCAGATGATCGGGCCTTTTCAGTTGCTGGGCCTTTTCTCTGGAACACCCGGCCTGATTGCCTACAGTCACCACAAACTTACAAATCATTCAAAACTGGCCTTAAAACTCTTCTTCAAAAAATTATACCCAGAACCAGTTCATTTTGAATTAATTTAATTTTATAACCCAAATTACGAGATTTCACAAAGCATATGTTTTCTTAATTTTACTTGTAAAGCCTGAGAGCACTTACGTGGATTCATTGGCTCTAAACTGTATTTATTACATGTATATTATTATGACATACTACTACCATGACAACACAACATGGCGCCACCGGGTCTCATGACTATGACGTCACATGAGATCCGGCATGAGATCCGGCCAATATGAGGTGAAACGTGCGAGACATACTACTTATATTTATTCCTCAAACTGTTTCCAACAAAAAACAAAAATTAAAATATACAGACTTCTGAAAAACAAAAAAATTAAAAAGCATAAATCTCTCTGAAATGTGGACTACAATATTTAAATAATGATCAGGTTGATACAGATGAATATGACGTACCCAATCCGAACTCCTACAGATGTACAAATAGTTGTTCTTATTCGGTTGTCATCGGTTTTCGTTGGTTACACGATCGACAACCAAAGCGATAAAGCGGCTGTAGACAAATAATACTGGAGAAAATGATATGATATCATAAGAGGTCACCCGTCAACATTTTAAACTGTAGCGAATATCGAGTAGGACTGTGAGTATAATAAAGGGGGTGTGGGTGTCAGAAATACTTTTTAAAAAAAAACTGTCGAAATGAAGAAAGAATTGGGGAAAAGCTTGAGTGGGTGGTCTAACATATCGAAAGTTAAAAGTTATATGTTGCAGTAGACTTTTTCCAACACCCCTGGTCATTTTTGCAAAATTTGGTGAGCACAATAGCTCAATGAACTTCAAACAAACTGAGTTCGATCCCCGCTAGAATTAGATTGGGTTGTTGGGCAAAGCACTTCATCCCGATTGCCCACGTAGGGGCACGGTGGAGGTGTGTGCTAAGGCGTACTGCACGTCGATAGTTCACTTAATTGTCTTCAACTAATACTAAACCCTGCTTGTGTCGAGTCAGTACGTTGCCAGGGAGTCTGACAGGTGCTCGTCGTTGCTCGGTGGTTATCTCTGGGTACTTCGGCTTCCTCCACCCGTAAAACTGTCCGACACGAGGTGACCCTGACTATCTACAGTTCCGTTATACCCCAATAAATAAAAAAATAAATAAATAAATAAATAAATAAATAAATATGCAAAATTTTGAATGTCGAATAAGGAAATGAGAATAAGCAAAGAAAAATCACAGCACCCATGCATAATGGAAACAGTGGGTTCCCACCCACATGTACATCAGCATTAAATTGGACGGGCATATTCAGGCTACTGACAACTAGGGCAAATCAGTGATACCTCAGACCATTGAAAAGTGCCGCATCCAAAGCTCCAATAGCTTCACTATTTAAAGCCCATTCTCACAATCCCGTAGCTAGCTAAAAAGTGTACCCTCACCCCAAGAAAAGATTAAAAAAAAATAAATAAATAAATAAACAAACAGTGGAAAACATGAGAAAATAGGTGGGGCGGCTCCTATAATTGTTTCAAGGGTTTTTTTTCCACAAATAGGGTGGTAGATACTTTTGGCCAGTGTCGTGCGAAAAATTTTCAGCCCTGCGTCTGTAAAAAATTTTCCACCTCAAAAATCTGCCCAGTTTCTTTTCTCTTTTTTGTGTCGGTTGCTTTTGTGTTTGTTTTGTCGAACTGTTTATGCGCTGTTAATTTTTTCCTGTTTTTCATAAAAAAAGACCGAACAGTAAAAAAAAACTTACCGTCTTGAGCCTCACATCTTTGGGCGTCTGTCATGTGATCCCGAACGAGAATGGGATACCCCGTCTTGAGCATTGCCTATTCGAGAGAATCAAGTTCAGCTCATTTTTAAAAGGCTATGTTGGCTAATATTGTTACGAGCAAGATATGAAGGTAAACTGAAAAATTATTCAGTGACTGTACTGAAAAAAATCCTTTGTTTTTCAAAACACCCAAATTGTTCAATTTTTTTCATGCAGATTTTGATCGTTGGCACACAACGATGATGATCAGCGCCATGGGTATGTTTGGAGAACGTCAAGTCTCGAGAGACAACTTCGTCGTTGATCGCATTTCCCTATGTTTCGGGAACGTTGAGGGATTTACAGCTTTACTCGCGCGTTGGGTTGGGAATGGGGCGCGTGTACCAATTTACTATCATCATCAAAACTTAATTGCAATACTATATAGTGGAAGCGTCGAAATGGGAGGGGCCTCAACTGGGGGTCTCCTTCCTTTTGAGGATGTCTGGACCATCTCCCCTTTGGGTAAAAATCTGCAAATCTGGACCTCAAGTTATTTCAAATATCAGGGATGGGGCAATCATAATCTTCTGTAATCAAATAAGTAATCATGTGTATTCAGTAAGTATGGTGTCTTTTAATTACAATTAATCAGTTCATGATAAACTGACAGCAATGGTAATCATGATTACTTTTTAACCCCCCCCCCCCCCCCCACCCCAACCGCAAACAAGGTTCAGGGGTTTGTATATAGGAATCCCTTTGTCAATCACTCCATCCATCCATCTGTTTGTCTTAGTCCATCTGTGCAAGTTGTATCTGGCTCAGAACTTTTGATGGCCTTGAAGGATATTAATGATACTTGGTATTAATGTTGCCCACTTCCAGGGGGTGTGTCATGAATAAGGTTGGAATGCCTATCTGCAAGGTCAAGGTCACAGACTTAGTTCAAGTTCATAGACCCCCCCCCCCCCTCCACCCACCCCACAATAAAAATCCAACCATAAGTCATATTCAGCTCAGAACTTTTGATGGCCTTGAAGGATATTAATGACTCTCTGTATTAATGTTGCCCACTACCAGAGAGTGTGCCGCGAATAAGGTTGTATGACCTTCTACAAGGTCAAGGTCACAGACTTAGTTCAAGTTTACTTCTTCCCACATCCAAATCCAACTTTTACAAGTCGAGTCTGGCTCAGAACTTTTGAATGTCGCTAAGGATATTAATGGTACTTGGTATTATTGTTACCCACTATCAGAGAGTGGGTACTCTTGGTCCCAAGTTTATGATTAATTCATTAGGGCCCCACCAACTTTTGGCCAAAGCCCTATAGTAATCACTCTGTCGATCTCTGTCTGTCCACCCATCTCTGTGTCAGCATATTCCCATGTCATACAATAGTTTCCTTTGTTCAATTCTCATAATATTTATACCCAATATTAAAATTAATCAAAAGTAGCTCCCTTTCATTTCTGATGGTTTTCTGTTTTATCTTTCCAGAGTTATGGGACTTGAATCTATTTGTTAACCCATTAGTTAACCTAAATATTTTTGTATCGCAACTATGCCGATGTATGAAGTGTTGCATCATAACCAAGTTCTTGCTCCTATGGGCAATATCCTGATGAATAAAGATGAATCCTTAGGAACAATAAAGAGGCTGTGTTGCAGAATTTCAGATACAGATTAGTTAAAATTATAGCCTAATCTTGGAATGGGCTAGCATGCTGCAGAGAAGAGTTTGGCACCCATAATCACTATTTGTGGCAGAGACCTGAATTATTGCCCTTTCCTAATGTATCTATGCCACATCTTAAAATGAACAACAAATTAAAATGATGTTAACCCTTTACCCAACGTAACGGCCAAAACCGGCCAGCGCTATTCTCAAAAATCGCCAATTAATTTTCATTATTTTTTCATTTTTTGTCTCAAAAACATAGGTTATGACCCCTCGTTGAAACGAGCTCGCCGAGCTCGTTCCAACGAGGGGTCATAACCTATGTTTTTGAGACAAAAAATGAAAAAAATTTGTTATTCAAGAAATTTTTTTGCAAGTGTCATCTGCTTTTCATGTTTGGTAAAGGGTTAAACATCAACCAATCGTCAGCATAGGTTTTTTGCATCTACCTGAAGTATATCTGCTCTGTTGGCCAACAACAATTGCCAACAGAGCAGCTATACTTCAGACAGATGCAAACACCTGTGCATATGATGAATGGTTGATGCTCAGCATCATTTCACTATTCAGTCATACTAGATCATTCAACTTGGTGAAAATTTTGCGTGATCTGGCGACAATTTTGTATGGCCAGTTTTTCGATTGTGTGTTTTTCATTTTAACTAAAATCTGCACTACCCAAACGACTGTTTGCCTCAAATTGACAGGCCTGCCTTACCTTTGACATTTTGTTGCCTGAGAATTACAGTGTTCTAAGTGCCATTTTTCATTTTTTGAGAAAGCAAGGGTCAAAGATTTGACGCATCTGGCATTTGTACATCTTTTAGAGTTGAAATGGTTAACCGATTAATCAATTAACCAATGATCAACGTCTTGATCGGTCAAAAAAGTAGTTGATGGATTAACCATTACTTTTGAACTACTGTATTTTCGGGTTAACAAAGGAACAAACTTGCTCCAAAACAGGCCAACATTGTCACACTGACTGACATAAATTATATGAGACAGAGTAAAGCATGCAAGTTACGTGATGAGATACTTGTTCAGTTGCACGATCATTATACTGTATCAGTAGCTGGAAATGGTCTTTCTCAACACTTTACCCATTGCGGGTAGCAGACGATGCTTGCAAAATAAATTCATAAATTACTAAAAAATTTCATTTATGTCTCAAAAACATAGCTTATGACCCCTCATTGGAACAAGCTCAACGAACTCATTCCAATGAGGGGTCATAAGCTATGTTTTTAAGCCAAAAATTGAAAACATAATAAATTTGAATGGAGCTTTTTGTGTGTGGGCCTAGTCGGTTTTGTTTGTTACCTTGAGAAAAGTGTTCATCAACGGTATGGCAGTTAATCAGATATCTATTTGGACAAGTGAATAATTGGTTAACCAAGATTAATTGACATGATTAATCGATCAAGAAAACCCCTAAACCATTTCAGCTCTAACACCTTTTGGTGTAGATTAATGAAATTGTCTACAGTTAAAACTAGAAGTCCTGTCCCAAATTGTCCGCTTATCTAGGCTTAATTGCGCGTAGGAATTGCGCGCAATTGCCATATCGAATGGCATCCAAAGCACGGCAGGTTCTCCTGATTACTCATAGCAAACACAGGCAATGTTTCTGACAATAGACCTCCGGGTTATCCGGAGGTCCATTGGCTGAAACATTGCTTGTGCACAGGCCATATGTACAGAATTTGATAGCCTTGCTATGGTCATAACACGTAGATTAACTCGCAGATTGACGTGCTATTTGTGCGCATTTCATGACAGGACTTCTAGTTTTAACTGTATGTCCTTTTATGTGTACACATTCTACGCTATTCTGAAATATTATTAAGATTGATCACCTTATTGATGCCAAACAGGAATGATGATTTTGGAGAGAGAACATCTGTACACAAAATATGTTGTGTTTTTTTTTTAGAAACATACTGTTTTTGGGCATAGAACATTGTACTTAACGTATAATCATAATTAATCGCATGAACTTTCTTTCTGAAAGAAAGAATATTGCTGTAGCTTAGCAGGTTCAATACATTTTCATTAAAGTGCATGGATATCATCAGACATTCTCTACCACTTTTTAACAATTGACCATTCAGTGTTTTGCATAACGCAGTCCCCCGGGTTGCTTCGATCTGGAAATATTTCAATTTTTCAAATGTTTAAAAATACTGCTACAAAAGACCTCTTTTGAGTTTAAAAATCATACTTTAACCTCAATTACATTATACCATGCATGGGGTAATATAATTGAGGTCATAGTATGATTTACCTGGATTGTAGAAGATATATGTATCTCAAGTTTTATATTCTCTTCCAAAAATGCAACAATTAATTGAAATTGAAAAAAATCACACTGTAGCCTCAATTATATTATTGCATCTATATGATAATATAATTGAGGTTATAGTATAGATATACATGGCCCGTATATCTCACTAGACATAAAAGTAACATTGTGAAAGATATATGCTGCATCATTTATTCTGTTTAGAATAAAAATGATAATGCTGCCAACGAACATATCGTATAACATATTATAATAGTATTTGTGACATGCTGTGGTACCCCATCCATCGTTCAATACCATCGATCTCTTGGTTGTCCAAGTCATCGCACACATCTGCGAGAGCTCCAAATTACCATATAATTATGGATTTCCTATCACCACAGATCAGAGACATTTAATGGGACTGAACACCAGTTACCCAATCCACTGGACTGTATATGTTGATGGGGGCAGCATTCACCTCACCATTAAGTATAATTAAGAACCTTCAAAGGGTAGTGGTAGCACTTTTTGTCGGGGGGGGGGGGGGGGGGGGGGGGGGCCTGCCTCACACTGGTCCATTTCCAAGAAATGGCTAAGACTCCCTGCCTGGAAAACCTGAAAAGGGCCAACAACAATTGTAACAGAAAAAGAAGAATAGCAAACCATCATCAGCCAGGTGCAAGGATGCCAGGTTGGTGGAAGCTTGGCTGAGAAAGAGAAACTGGAGAATGAGAGGGAGACATCCTTCGACCCATCTCCACCATCTACTCCACCCATGCCAATCTGCACCTCCTCACCAAGGAGGCTGGAAGGCATAGATGAGCTGGAAAAGGAGGAAGGAGAGATAAAAATCAAAAAGTCTGATCCTGGATCTCCCATAATAATAATAATAATAATAATAATAATAATGTTTAAGCCTAAAATCCACATTGTGCTCTGTGGATTGGGTGATTCCATCAGCTGTAACCACCCAATCCACAGCATCCCTTCTAACTAATCCACATAGAAGCACTCGATCAGAACACCATCATACTCTTCGGGACTCTCAAACTAGATTTCACTGGCACCATCAATGACTATATTAAAAATCGCGAACAGCAATAATAACAAGAAGAACCAAGACATAATACTAACCTACGATCTAAAATATCTAGAGGCAAAAAGATCCCATACCAAAACTACTGCCACATGAGCAAGACACCAATAAAGACAATCTTACCATCAAAACCTCCTCTACCTGAAAAGAACAAGAAAGAAGAGCACATCGCAGAGCATTGCATCATACGCCCGTGAACTCTTCAAATTGTACCATTTTAAGACATTTGCAATTTTTTTAGAGTGCGACAAATTTATACTGGCATATATATATATGTTACGGTCAGACTTTTGAAATCAGTGATTTTGTGAAATGACTAAATTTTTCAGTCATTTGAGAAAAAGACTAAAAATTAAGGACAATAGCTTCACAAAAGGACTCAATAATTTAATAATTTAAAAAAAAAATGCTTGATTTCACAGTTTGACTGTAACATATTTATATAGATATATATATATTAGAAACACTGAAGCTTCCTATCTTTAGTTATTTATTTATTGGTGTTTAAGGTTAGAGGATTTCCAACTCAAGCATTGGTGAATGAATCCTATTTGGACTGTAAAATCTTATTTGTTTTCCAAAGAAAACAAGTACTGTTTCACTTCCTGTGGTTTACATAGAGGCATGTGTATAGAAAAAGATATAAAGTTTAAATAAAACACATCAAAACCATGAGATTTATTTGACTAGTCAGTTTGTTAATTGGGTAATTATTTGACCAATTAATTATTTGACGCAGTAAGTCACACAATATTGGTGTGTTTTCTTTGAACTTCATACATTTTTATTTGCATTTTCCAACGTTTCATGGTAGTTTTGCAATATATCTGAAGTGAGTATTAGATTTATATGGTTGAGACCACATGATCACACTGTGAACCTGTTCGACCTCTCTAGCTTCACTTGACAGTGATTTGTCATGCTGCAAAATTATAAAGGAAGCCAAAGTGGTTTCACTATTATGTATCAGTGCGAGAGGTTTCAAGAATTACTTTACCTTATACATCATATAATGTCCAACAGGGGCCATAATTCAGGCAAAAATTGTTCAGACCGACCCCATATTCGAACTTGCCCTGTATTTTGTTGTGATTAAACCACATACCAAGTTTGGAGCCGATCGGAAAACAAATACTAAAGTTATCATCCGGAAACCAAATATTTGACGAATTCTAAGTCCAACAGGGGCCATAATTCAGGCAAAAATTGTTCAGACCGACCCCATATTCGAACTTGACCTGTATTTTGTTGTGATTAAACCACATACCAAATTTGGAGCCGATCGGAAAACAAATACTAAAGTTATCATCCGGAAACCAAATATTTGACGAATTCTAAGTCCAACAGGGGCCATAATTCAGGCGAAAAATGTTCGGACCGACCCCATATTCGAACTTGACCTGTATTTTGTTGTGATTAAACCACATACCAAATTTGGAGCCGATCGGAAAACAAATACTAAAGTTATCATCCGGAAACCAAATATTTGACGAATTCTAAGTCCAACAGGGGCCATAATTCAGGCGAAAAATGTTCGGACCGACCCCATATTCGAACTTGACCTGTATTTTGTTGTGATTAAACCACATACAAAATTTGGAGCCGTTCGGAAAACAAATACTAAAGTTATTGTTCGGAAACCAAATGGATGGATGGACGGACAGACAGACAGATGGACGGACAACGCCATACTATAATACGTCCCGTTTTTCAAACGGGCGTATAAAAAAAAGACACCGCTAACCTGGCACCTGCCCGTTTAGCTCATTCGCCAAGGTTATACGTATAGCATGATGAAAAATATACAGCCATTGAGGGTCAAAAGGAGCTTGCCCAACAGCGACCCCAGCACGTCTTTGGTATGCAAAAAACATTTGATTTTATTTGCTGTGGTACTCAATAGTAAGACAGAAACATTATTACTTCCGATATAATGCTCCCTCCATGAAGTGCTACAAACACAGTGTTTTGATTTTAAGCAAACAATATGTTAAAGATAATAAACTGATTATAAATTAGTAATCTAAATGACATAGTGAAAAGAGTAACACATTGGTTTACTATGTAATACTTAATATTGTTCTATTTATTAAATATATTTATTTTTAGCTTAACTTGACAAAGTCAGGATAAGCTATTGCCATCACGCATGTGGAAGTCTGTGAGTCTGTTCACAGTTTCCTTTAGTACAGGCTACACCCCATACATGTAGATCTTGTCCGATCATCACAAAATTTCCATTGCAGGTTTGAGGTCATGTCTAGATGAGAACGTCCCCTTTTGGTTGCGATCGGTCAACAGTGATGGCTGCCCTAGCCCAAAACCCGAACACCTTTAGCACAGTCTACAGGTCGTATTTATGAAGGGATTTCATTGTAACTTGGTAGGATGCCTCTGTATAAAATCTAGATGAGAATGTCCCCTCTTAGTCATGATCTGTCAACCGTGATGGCTACCCAAGCCCAAAACCCAAAAACTTTTAGCACAGTCTACATGTCATATTTAATTTGGAGGGATGTCATTGTAATTTCGTAGAATGACTCCGTATGATGTCTAGATGAGAACTTCCCCATTTGGTTACGATCTGTCATCCGTGACGAGTGTGCAAGCCCAAAACCCAGAAACCTTTAGCGCAGTCTACAGGTCGTATTTATGGAGGGATTTGATTGTAACCTGGTAGGTTGACTCCATATAATGTCTAGATGAGAACTTCCTCTTTTGGTCGTGATTGGTGGACTGTGATGGCTACAGGGGCTTCAAGCCCCAAAACCTTTAGCAGAGTCTACAGGTCATGTTTATGAAGGGATTTCATTGTAATTTGGTAGGATGACTCAGTATAATGTCTAGATGAGGACATCCTCTTTTGGTTGCGATCGATCCACCGTGATGGCTACACAGGCCCGAAGCCCAAAAACCTTTAGCACAGTCTACAGGCCGTATTTATGAAGGGATTTCATTGTAACTTGGTAGGGTGACTCCAGATAATTCCTAGATGAGAATATCCGCTTTTGGTTGCGATCATTCAACCATGACTGCTGCCTGACCCCAAAACCCCCAAAAATTTAGCACAGACTACAGGACGTATTTATGAAGGAATTTCATTGTAACTTGGTAGGATGACTCAGCATAATGTCTAGATGAGGACGTCCCGTTTTGGTTGCGATCGGTCAACTGTGATGGCTACAAAGGCCCGAAGCCCCAAAACCTTTAGCACAGTCTACAGGTCGTATTTATGAAGGGATTTCATTGTAACATGGTAGGATGACTCCAGATAATTCCTAGATGAGAATATCCGCTTTTGGTTGCGATCATTCAACCATGACCACTGCCCGACCCCAAAACCCCCAAAAATTTTGCACAGACTACACGACGTATTTATGAAGGAATTTCATTGTAACTTGGTAGGATGACTCAGCATAATGTCTAGATGAGGATGTCCCCTTTTGGTTGCGATCGGTCAACTGTGATGGCTACAAAGGCCCGAAGCCCCAAAACCTTTAGCACAGTCTACAGGTCGTATTTATGAAGGGATTTCATTGTAACATGGTAGGATGACTCCAGATAATTCCTAGATGAGAATGTCCACTTTTGGTTGCGATCATTCAACCATGACCACTGCCAAGCTCAAAACCAAAAAAAACTTTAGCACACACTACAGGTCGTATTTATGAAGGAACTTCATCATAACTTGGTAGGATGACTCAGTGTAATGTCTAGATGAGGTCGTCCCCTTTCGGTTGCGATCGGTCAACCGTGATGGCTACACAGGCCAGAAGCCCAAAAATCTTTAGCACAGTCTAGAGGCCGTATTTATGAAGGGATTTCATTGTAACTTAATAGGATGACTCGTTTAGGAATAATTTCTCTGTAACTTGGTACAGTAAAACCTGTCTTGAGAGACCACTGTCTTGAGAGACCACCTGTCTTGAGAGACCACATCTGCCAGGCACTGATTGGTTTTACTCTATAATGGACCTGCTATGGGAGACCACCTGTCTTGAGAGACCACCTGTCTTGAGAGACGACTGTGACCTGGTACCAACTGGTATTTTTATGCCATAATAGACCTGTCTTGAGAGACCACCCTTTTGAAGACTGAAACCATGACCCAAACTTTTTACCTGTTCTGGAATTGGAAAATCCATTGTGGTTATACTAACATAATTAAAAGTATTAAAAGCTCTTAACTGGGTTTCAATTGCTATTCAGTTACATAACTCATGAAAGATTGAGATGTTTTTATAAGACCCCTGTGAAAAAATTAGGATTATTGCTGAATAAACAATTTCATACATACCGGAAATGTGACAGACAGGCTTATAAAAATAAATTTGTGTTGAAAATCTTCAATGAAGATTTTCAACACTAATTTATTTTTATAATTTTTATAACAGTCCATTTCAATTTGTTACAAAAACTTCATAAAAAAGAACGACTACAAAGTAATTACAAAAATCCATTCTTCTCCATTTCTGAATTTTGTGGTTGGTTATTCACCGACTTGAGAAAACCTGAAACCTGTTATGAGAGACCACCTGTCTTGAGAGACCACATTTGTGTGGCCCAAAGGGCGGTCTCTCAAGACAGGTTCTACTATAACTTTCGTTGACATACATTAACTGTGAGGGCCACATACACTAACTGTGAGGGCTACATTAACCCACCCTCAATTCTTTAGTACAGTGTACACCTCGTATTATTTTTATTGAAAACATAGCATACAGGGGACAGAAATTAACATATTCCCAATTATCACAATTCTTGTCTTATTTCATAATCCTTTCATAAACATGGAACATTATTCTTTTCATCAAACACAGCACACAGACAAGTTAAGGTACAGTGTCATTAACACTTTCATTAATGTTTTAAATGCCATTAAAATTGAAATTCATCTCTTCCCTATTTTATATTTTAAAGACAAGTTTACAAGCCAGAAAATAAGCAGACTGCCATCTGCAAAATGAGGTCCCCAGAGGGTGAATTTAGTGATGCAACCCTGCACAGCAGGGTAGCATCACTAAATTTACCCTCTGTGAACCTCAATCTGAATCAGTCTCAAAACTAAACAGAAAGAGGTACCCAGAGAATAAATTGGCCCACTGAATGGGATAGCATCTTCAAATTCATTTCAATTTCCCTCATTTTTTGTTGCATTTCTAACTTTTTTAATTCTAATTCTAACTTTTTGAGTTCAAGGGCATCAGTAGGTTGTGGTTCAGAGGGGGGAGTTTCAGACTGAGGCAAAAGACCTTCTTCCATATAATGATTAACAATGAGCTGTTTAAGTTTATGTTTGTTTAGACCAGGGGTGGCAGGTAATTTTAGATACTGAGCAAGTTGAAATAAATCCTCCTTAAGAGATTCTAAAAGGGCCAAACTAGGAGATCTTTCAAATTCAGAAATAAATTCTGTCACAATAAATACCACGATGAAAAGGTTTTCTGGTTCCCAGATTATATAAATAATAATACTGAAATTTTCTAAGAAAATTTAAATGTTTTGAAAGTTAGCCAAAATAATAATTGCAATATGCAAATAAAGCTTTCTCATTATCTAATATTCAATCTCGGCAACAAGCCCCCAATTTCTGTTACGATATGGAAATATTATTGATATTGGTAACAGAAAGAAATCCTAGAATTAGCAACAATAACTATGAATTTAACTATTCTGAAATTTAATTAAAAAAAAATTAATATAAAAAGAAATGATACAAAGATCTTTTACACTAATTGGTTTACAGAAAATAAAAAACAGTGGTACTTATCAATTATAGAATTAGTCCAAAGTACAGTTTGACAGAATCCAGTAATCCATTGGTGAAGAATCTTGTGAAGAAAGTTACCAGCTGGTAGTATTAAATCCAAGAATGTCTCTTCAGAAACAGTATCCCGTCGATTTGTAATAAAATTTTCTCTTAGAAATTTTCAGCAGTCTCCAATAAAATATAATAAAATGCTCCACAAAATTCAAATGGAGTAAAAATCCAAGAAGTATTGGCGCCACAGGTAATTTCCAAATAATCCAGTAGAATCCTGGCTTTTCACGAAATAATATTCTGTTTCACATAAAGTATAAATTCTCTTTTCCAAGATGAATAGATTCTCTTCAAAATTCTCTTTTGGAATCAATCTTCCAAATTCACAAAGAAGCACTGCTTCTATAATAAATGCACTGTTCTGAAACAATAATATTCTCCAATGGAAATAACTGAAGTGAGTCTTTCTGAAATGGCTTTCTAAAAAAATGAGTTTTTGAATTCTGTTGACAAACCTTTATATAGTATTAACCAGATAGAATGTTCCAGAAGATGAAAATTCTAACAGTTTCTGTCAGTCTCCAGGTGATTCTGTCACAATCCAAGTAAACAAGGTCCCTGACCTAATTAAACAATCAACAGCTATGTGTACAATATATTAGTGTAACAAATATTAAACAAAGGTCACTCAGTGCAAATGAGTCAGACCAGTGAGAAAATGCAGAAATAAAAAATATCTATCTCATATAATTATCAACTAAGGATATATCAATCTCAATATAATATGGGGGCTATAATACACCCCGCCTTAAAAGAAAAAGTTTGAAGGTACTGAAAACTTTTTTATATAACTTTAGCAGTCTCTGACTGGTTTACAATACACACACGATAATCTTTTTAATAAACATATATATATACACTTAAAGTGAATGGGGACCAATCAGATCATTCTGAACTAGGATATTCTGGAAAGAGCATCAGCTACAACATTATCTCTTCCCGAAATATGCCTAATCTCTAAATTATATTCTTGAAGGGCTGAACTCCACCACAATAATCTTTGATTCTTATTTTTCATTTTATTGATAAAAGTTAAGGGATTATGATCGGTGTAAACTGTAATTGGGCATTGGGTGGTTCCTAGATACATATCAAAATGAGTTAATGCCAAAATTAGAGCCAAAGTTTCTTTTTAGACTGTAGAGTAATTCTTTGGATGTTTGAGAAATTTTCTGGAGAAATAACATACACTAGTGATACAGGGTGATAAATACCTTGTAGACCCCGAAGCCGCTGCCATGAGCCGCTGCCGCCAGCCATATTTTTCGTAAGCCACCACCAGCCACTTTTTTCGTCAGCCACCCATATTATAAATCACCCGCCACGAAATTTAGCGCCGGTGTTACAGAAATGGAAGTGCGTAGGAAAATTAGTCCCTCTGGACTATTATTCCGCGGAATTATAGTCCTAGGTCTAACATTTCTAGGAATAGTAGTCCGCCGGACTACTATTCCTAGAAATGTTAGACCTAGGACTATAATTCCGCGGAATAATAGTCCCGAGGGACTAACGTTCCTACAGACTTCCATTCCTTTTACACCGGCTTAAGCCGTGTAAATTATCAAAATTTCATAATTAACTCTTCACCTAACGCCAGTAGCAGATGACACTCATAAAAAAATTCTCCTGTAACTAACAATTTTCATTTTTTGCTTCCAAAACATGGGTTATGACCCCTCATTGGAACGAGCGTGACATGCTCGTTCCAATGATGGGTCATAACCCATGTTTTGGACGCAAAAATGAAAATATTTTCAAAAAAAAGTTTCGCACTGGCCGGTTTTGACGGTTACGTTAAGTAAAATGATTAAACGTTAGAAAAATGTCTCCATATGTCGATTCCCTTGCCTTAATTCCAATTAGTCTACCTTCGTAAGATTTATACATCTGCCTTTCTAGTACATTTTAGTTTTGTTTCATTCCACCAATCTGGGATAGCCGTGTTTTACACCTCTTAGTCAGCTGAGTCGCCATGAGCCACCAGCCGTTAAAGTTAAAACTTAGCCAGCTGAGCTGGCTAGCCAGCCATATATTGCTTCATCCAGCCACGAAAATGAATTTACATGGCTTCGGTGTCTAATACCTTGTGAATCTTCCTGGGCAATATACCCACCTGCTCCATTGTCACTCGCATCTATAAATAATTTGAAGGGCTTTTCATAATTAGGATTGGCCAGGACAGGGGAATTATTTAATAAAGTTTTTATTCTGTCAAAGGATTTCTGGCACTCCTCAGTCCAAACAAACTTAACTCTTTTGCTCAATAAACTGGTCAAAGGGGAGACAACATCTGAGAAATTTAAACAAAATTTTCTGTAATATCCAGCCATGCCTAAGAATCTCATGAGCTCTTTTTTAGAGCTTGGTACTGGAAATTTACAATGGCATCAACTTTTGCCACAATCGACCTCACCTGCCCCTGACCCACAACATGACCTAAATAATTTACAGATGCTTTGCCAAATTCTGATTTTACCAAGTTAATAGTTAGGTTGGCTTGGGTCACTTTGTCAAAAAATTCTTGAATATGCTTTAGATGATCAGACCAATTTGTATCTGTGTGTATAATAACATCATCAATATATAAGCTTCACTGTGATCTAGGTCTGCAATTAAGTGGTTAACCATGCGCTGGAACGTTGCCGGAGAATTTTTCATGCCAGAAGGGGTAACTTTATATTGATACAACCCAAATGGGGTAACAAAAGCAGATATTTCTTTTGCTCTTTCTGTTAAAGGGACTTGCCAATAACCCTTTAACAAGTCAAATTTTGTCACAAATGTAGCATGGCCAAGTTTGTCAATGCAGTCATTAATTCTTGGAATTGGATAATTGTCTGTTTTGGTGAGGCTGTTTACCTTTCGGTAATCCGTACAAAATCGGTAACTGCCATCAGGTTTTGGGACGAGTATACAGGGCGAACTCCAGTTGCTATGGCTAGGTTCTATGATCTCATTGTCCAGCATATACTGTATTTCCTTTTGCATGATCTCATCTTTGAAAGGGTTCAATCTATATGGATGCTGTTTGATGGGATTTGCCTCTCGTACATCAACATCATGAAAAATAACAGATGTCCTACTAGGCACATCGGGAAATAAGTGTTGATATTTGAAAATTAAATCAACTAAATCGTTTCTTTGGTCAGGCAGTAAATAATCTATTTTATTTTGTAGATCTCTCAGGACATCTGAGTTCTGTAACTTAAGAGGTACATTTTCACCGTCTTCATGAACATCCTCCACAGGATTTTCTAGCTCATCCATGTGGGTGACGGTTGACGGTTGAGACTGGTAGAGAGCTTGGTTGTCTCTCATAATATGTTTTCAACATATTTATATGGCACAGCTGAGTATTTTTGAGTCTATCAGGAGTCTCAACAACATAATCAGTATCACTGATCTTGTGCTTAACAATATAAGGGCTTTAATATCTTGCTTGTAAAGCATTGCCCTTTAAAGGGAATAATACTAGCACCTTGTCCCTAGGTTTAAAGGTACGAAATTTCGCCTTTTTATCATACCAGGTCTTCATATGACTCTGGGCTTTCTGTAAATGTTTATTTGCCATTTCTCTGGCCCAGTGCAATTTTTCCTTAAAAGTGGACACATAGACCAGGAGAGAAATTGCAGGTGGCTCTTCCTCAAGCCATTTCTCCTTCAAAGCAGTGAGTGGACCCCTCACTGAGTATCCAAACACTAATTCAAAAGGGCTGAACCTCAGAGATTCCTGTACAGTCTCACGGTCTGCAAATAAGAGGAGATGTACTCCTTCATCCCAATCCTTCTCATTATCCTCCCCATAGGCCTTTATCATGGTCTTCAGTGTTTGATGGAAGCGTTAAGAGCACCTTGACTTTCGGGATGATAGGCACTTGATGTGTACTGCTTAATTTTGAGCTCATACATCACCTGCTGAAAAATGTTTGACATGAAATTTGAGCCTTGGTCTGATTGCACTGACCAGGGTAGACCGAAAGTCGTGAAAAATTTTATCAAGGCCTTAACTATAGTTTTAGTTTTAATATTTAGGAATAACCTCAGGAAATCGTGTAGAAGCACACATGATGGTAAGAAGATATTCATTTCCAGATCTTGTTCTAGGCAATGGGCCAACACAGTCAATAATAATTCTACTAAATGGCTCCTCAAAAGCAGGGATTGGTTGAAGGGGAGTAGGAGGAATCTTCTGGTTGGGTTTTCCTACAATTTGACAGGTGTGGCAGGTTTTACAAAATTCGACAACATCCTGTCGAAGCTTGGGCCAGTAAAAACATTGCTGAATACGAGAGTAGGTCTTCCTAATTCCCAAATGTCCAGCCATTGGATTTTCATGAGCCAGGCTTATTATTTCATTCCGGTATTTAGTGGGGACAACTATTTGATAAATAACCTCCTAGTCACTATTGGAGGGTACTTCTGGTGGTCGCCATTTCCTCATGAGTACATCAGATTTTTTAAAATAACAGGTAGGGGAGTTTGGGGCTTCTGCCTCTGTTGGAGCCCTTTCACGTGGCTCGGCAAGGTCAGGATCACTTTCCTGTTCCTGAATTAAAGATGTCCGGGAAATGACATTCAAGGAGGTCCCCTATCACTCTCAGGTGTAGTGGCCTCTTTACAATCTCTGGAGGAGTCATCACACTGACTCAAAAATGTCTGAGACAAATCAATGTCTTCATAATCCGTAATTCTGCGATTGTTCTTATTCTCAGCTTTGCTGTTCAAATCAACACAATTGAGTTTGTTATCAACCTCAGCTTTCTTTGCGATGGACCGAATCACGGCACATGCTGGAAAGGCAAAAGGAAAACATTCCTTCAAATTAATAATACTTTCATCTGTGCTCGGCTTATCCACCACTTGAGGTTCTACAGTGACTTTGTCGCCAGCTAAGTCATTTCCCAATAATAAAGAAATACCTTTTACAGGCAGAGTAGGTCTGATTCCTACTGTCACAGTCCCATTTACTAAACTACTTCTTAAATTTATTTTATGGAGTGGGACATTTAAAGAGTTTGACTCAATACCCGATACGAGAACTTGTGCCCCTGTAGCACTTTCTTCAGAAAATGGCAAAATGCCTTCTAACATTAAAGACTGAGTAGCCCCTGTGTCTCTCAGTATTTTTATTGGTAAGGAACAGTGCTTATGATCCCCCTCAAGGGAAACAAAGCCTTCAGAAATAAATGGCTTATAATTTTCTAAAGCGTCTTGCTTTATAACATAATTTTCAGGGCATGGAGCACATGCTTGTGTATTCTGTGAAGATGAGGACTCATTTTTCCTTTTTAACAGCCAGCAATCAGATAATAAATGACCTGGTTTCTTACAATAATTACAAGTTTTAGTTGAACTGTTGGGTTGTAATGGTGTAGGACTGGCATAAGATGACTTATTCTCATTAGGCTTCCCATTAAATTTGGGTGGTGAAAAGTTTGGAGGACTGGAAGGATGAGTTTTATCTGAAGTTAGTCTAGATCCACTTTGGAAAGAATTCTTGTGGGGCCAAATATTTGTGGAGTTACGACTCATTTTATGAGTTAAGGCATAGTCATCTGCTAGTACTGCTGCTCTATTTAATGTGTCGACATTTTTTTCATCCAGGTGGGCCTTTATATCTGAAAGTATCTTTCCTTTAAACTCTTCAATCAGCATCATTTCCATTAATTTTGTGAAATCTTTCCCTATTTCTTTTGAATGGCACCACCTGTCAAATAAATTTTGCTTCTCTCTGGCAAATTCCACATGAGTTTGATTTTCGTTTTTATAATAATTTCTGAATTTCTGCCTGTAGGCCTCTGGAACAAGTTCATATGCCTGAAGTATAGCCTCTTTAACAGTGTCAAAATTATTGCTTTGCTCAGAAGATAAAGCGGAAGAGATTTCTTGGGCCTTCCCTTTCAAAACACTTTGCAATAGCAAAGTCCAGACGGCCCTTGGCCATTCTATACTTGTTGCCACTTTTTCAAAATGTGAAAAATATTTATCAACTTCTTTTTCTTGAAAGGGGGGAACTAGCCTAACTTGTTTAGTTGCATCAAATCTACTTGGGGAAATTACGTTTGAGCCTTGACGCTGGGATTCTAATTCTTTAATTTTTATTTCCTTTTGGGCCTGAATTTCAATTTCCCTTAATTTTAATTCCCTTTCCTCGTTTTGAGGTTGAATTTTGTTCCCTTTCTTTTTGAGCTTGAATTTGTTCCCTTTCTTTTTGAGCTTCTAATTCTTTTAATTTAATTTAATTTTCTCTTTCTTCTTTTTCTTTTTGGGCCTGAATTTCAATTTCCCTCATTTTTTGTTGCATTTCTAACTTTTTTAATTCTAATTCTAACTTTTGGAGTTCAAGGGCATCAGTAGGTTTTGGTTAAGAGGGGGAGTTTCAGACTGAGGCAAAAGACCTTCTTCCATATAATGATTAACAATGAGCTGTTTAAGTGTATGTTTGTTTAGACCAGGGGTGGCAGGTAATTTTAGATACTGAGCAAGTTGAAATAAATCCTCCTTAAGAGATTCTAAAAGGGCCAAACTAGGAGATCTTTCAAATTCAGAAATAAATTCTGTCACAATAAATACCACGATGAAAAGGTTTTCTGGTTCCCAGATTATATAAATAATAATACTGAAATTTTCTAAGAAAATTTAAATGTTTTGAAAGTTAGCCAAAATAATAATTGCAATATGCAAATAAAGCTTTCTCATTATCTAATATTCAATCTCGGCAACGAGCCCCCAATTTCTGTTATGGTATGGAAATATTATTGATATTGGTAACAGAAAGAAATCCTAGAATTAGCAACAATAACTATGAATTTAACTATTCTGAAATTTAATTAAAAAAAAATTAATATAAAAAAAAATGATACAAAGATCTTTTACACTAATTGGTTTACAGAAAATAAAAACAGTGGTACTTATCAATTATAGAATTAGTCCAAAGTACAGTTTGACAGAATCCAGTAATCCATTGCTGAAGAATCTTGTGAAGAAAGTTACCAGCTGGTAGTATTAAATCCAAAAATGTCTCTTCAGAAACAGTATCCCGTCGATTTGTAATAAAATTTTCACTTAGAAATTTCAGCCATCTCCAATAAAATATAATAAAATGCTCCACAAAATTCAAATGGAGTAAAAATCCAAGAAGTATTGGCACCACAGGTAATTTCCAAATAATTCAGTAGAATTCTGGTTTTTCACGAAATAATATTCTGTTTCACAGAAAGTATAAATTCTCTTTTCCAAGATGAATAGATTCTCTTCAGAATTCTCTTTTGAAATCAATCTTCCAAATTCACAAAGAAGCACTGCTTCTATAATAAATGCACTGTTCTGAAACAATAATAATCACCAATGGAAATAACTGAAGTGAGTCTTTCTGAAATGGCTTTCTAAAAAAATGAGTTTTTGAATTCTGTTGACAAACCTTTATATAGTAACCAGATAGAATGTTCTAGAAGATGAAAATTCTAACAGTTTCTATCAGTCTCCGGGTGATTCTGTCACAATCCAAGTAAACAAGATCCTGACCTATTTAACCAATCAACAGCTATATGTACAATATATTAGTGTAACATAGATGTAAACAAAGGTCACTCAATGCAAATGAGTCAGACCAGTCAGAAAATGCAGAAATAAAACATATCTATCTCATATAATTATCAACTAAGGATATATCAATCTCAATATAATATGGGGGCTATAACAGTCATATTGTGTCAGTGACAGTTTTACAGGGGGAGGAAGCCGGAGTACCTGGAGAGAACCACCGAGCAACGATGAGCAACTGCCAGCTCCCCAACATCGTAACTCCGCACTGCAGCACAGGCAGGGTTAGATTGGTTGAAGACATGCGCACCATCAATGTGCAGTACGCCTTAGTACACTGCGTCATCGTGCCCTCATGTCGACATTCGGGGTGAAGTGCCTTGCCCAAGGACACAATGCGGGAGTCTGAATCAATCACTCAGACAGTCACCCATCCAAGGTCTAACGGGGCTTGACGTTGCTTAACTTCAGTGATTTGACGAGAACCAGTTACAGCAACGCCACCGTGTCCCCTTTGATTGGTATAGACATCAGTCTGTCCATAAACAAAATACTTGCAGCTGCAGTGGTAAAAATATAACTATTAAATGGTTTTACTTTACAGTGAAACAACACAATACAAAAGGGTATGGAAGGTTGAAGATAGGTTAAATTAAATATAATTTTAGCAACATACATTTATGTTTTGCTACACAACAGCAATGTAACTGCTATTCGTTCTTTTAGGGCAGTGTAATTGTGTTAATCACCCCAGTGGGTTTCTCAGAAAGCTTTATTAGTCCCCTACTGGCATCTCCGGAGTGGACTATGGGTTTGCACTCTGTCCATCCGTCAGTCTGTCTTCAACCGAATGATTTCATTTTTGGTAATCTACTATAGAACGATGACTTACAGATCAAGTTTGAGTTTCATGCTGATTGCATTATTCTTGTGTGAGTTATGGCCCTTGAAAATATGGAAAAGCACCAAAATATCAGTTTTCCGGACTTTTTGGAAACACTTCAACAGAATGATTTCATTTTTGGTAAACTACTATAGAACAATGACTTACAGATCAAGTTTAAGTTTCCTGCTGATTGCATTATTCTTTTGTGAGTTATGGCCCTTGGATATATGGAAAAGCGCCAAAATATCAGTTTTCCCGGACTTTTTTTGGAAACGCTTCAATGGAATGATTTCATTTTTGGTAACCTACTATAGAACGATGACTTACAGATTAAGGTTGAGTCTCATGCTGATTGCATTATTCTTGTGTGAGTTATGGCCCTTGGAAATATGGAAAAGTGCCAAAATATCAGTTTTCTGAACTTTTTTGGGGAAATTCTTCAACGGAATGATTTCATTTTTGGTAACCTACTATAGTACGATGACCTACAGATCAAGTTTCATTTGCACTCTGTCCATCCATCAGTCTGTCAGTTACACTTTAGTTTTCCGGACTTTTTTTGGAAATGCTTCAACCGAATGATTTCATTCTTGGTAACCTACTATTGAACGATGACTTACAGATCAAGTTTGAGTTTCATGCTGATTGCATTATTCTTGTGTGAGTTATGGCCCTTAGAAATATGGAAAAGCACCAAAATATCAGTTTTCAAAACTTTTTTTGGAAACGCTTCAACAGAATTCATGCTGATCACATCTAGGTTATAACATTTGTATAATTATTAATGCTCATTAGTCCGGTAGGAGACATTGTATTGTTTCAGCGATACGTGAGCTCTTGTTTTGATTGCCATTCACCATTCAAAAGTTCTATCTCCATTTTTGTCAGAAAAAGATTTAGTGTATTAATATTACGCATTTGAAACCATCCATACTTTAAAATTAAACTCTTTGCTGATGGCTGCAACAAAATAACAGACAATAGTGAAAAGAAAATTAGATATAACGAGTTTGAAAACGTTTGAATGCAAGAAGGTATATATTGCGGATTTACGACCACTTGTACATGTACGTGTACAACATACATACGCGATGCGTTCACCAACGTGGAATTCAGTGTTAAATCACATGCTTGTTCACAAAACTGTACAATGGTCTTGAATCCCCCCATGTTTTTTTTGTGACTCCTAGATCGCACTTTTAACGTTCAAATACTCGTGGTGAACGCGCGTTTTTAAAAAAAGGGTGAAATTGTACATCTTGACTTCACTTCTATCTTGTACGTAATTTTTGTCGACGTTCCCATCACAGATCAGACCATCGATCCATCGTTGGTGAACGCGAGCAAAAGCAAAAAATTCTGGGTCATCATCAAAAAACAGTTTTGAGGATTCAAGACCAGTGGTCCAGAACCCGCAATTGTTTTGGTACATTGGTCCAGAACCCGCAATTGTTTTGAGGTGGTGGGTTTTTCCCATTTATGACATTATTAGGGGAATTCCCCACTATGAGAAATTCCCCAAAACTCAGCTAATCGAGCGATCAGATCGCTCGATTCTCGTAAACTCGATCTGAACGAAGAGTGTTGTCGTCGGTGTGTTGGAAATTCGCGAACCCAGTCACGTCTTCCTGAAGTAAAAAACTAACACATGTTATCGTAATGAGTGAATGAGGTTTTTTGTTCAAAAAGAGTCGATTATGAATATGGTCTGTATTATAGACAATCATGTTTTCTCTTGATGGGACGGATAGAAATTGAGTTTTGAGGGTTTTTTGTTCGAAAGAGATGATCTGTAATAGATATTCGTATTTTGTCTTGATGAGAGAGATTGACTGTTAAGCGTTCGTTCGAAAAAAAAGTCAAAACACTTACCAGAATGTTTAAAACGCATTTTCCGCTCAATTAGGTTTTGAGTGGTAAAATTTTTAATATATTCATGATAGCAATCGCAGTCATCAAAGGATTCTCTCTTAATTCGACACTCAGTGAATTGATGTGTGAATGAAAATCTTTTGACAAATGTAAAAAACTACTGTCAAAATGCATTAAATCAGAAACCGGTTTGTCATGTACTGTTTAAACGTATTTTTTAAACTTCAATTAACACAGTCAGTTGAGATGTGAATATTTTCAGATTATTATATTAAGACGGAAAGAGTTTTTTATTACTTAAAACATAAAAAAAATATAATTAAACATTTAATTTTGAAAATAATAAAAACAATTAAAACGAAAGATGTTTTTAAAGATGGATCCTAGACGCCGAGATTTAATTTTAGACCAGTATGAACGTGCTAAGAAGGGCATTCAGTCTGCTGACAGGAGCAGACGTCTTGGTGAGATGGAACTCAAACGCGAAGCCACAAAAATATTTAAACCCGTGACGGAGGGTCAAGAGCGAAGCAGGAAGGAGATAGTCGAAGAATTGAGACCTATAAAGGAGAGTTCTTTGAGAATGGGTTTGTTACCTCCTAGTTTTGGAAATCGGTATTCCGTTCAATCTACACCGGATTACGTTCCCACGGGAATTCAAACAGATATGAGCGAGAGCGACGATACAGCTTCGACTATCACCACTAGTAGCGTCGTATCGTCCGATGATGATGGCGGTGAGAGAGATCAGTCGTATGGATTTTATAAGGATTCGGAGGGAAGGATTTTTGTAGGTGATACGGAAGTGGATATTGGTGATGATGAATTGATCGTCGGTTCGAACAGATACGAATTGACCGATGGTCTGCGCAGATTGCTCCTTTACGACAAGCCCGGCGATTACACGGAACAGGATTTCGACAATTACGGAGACATTCTGGTCCAGACCCACGCCATGAAGAGAAATAACGATGCCAGAGAGACGAGACCCAAAGCCAACAGAGGTTACAAGTGGACGAAAGTGGTGAAACCCATATGGGATATGAACAAGAAGTTCATCGAATCGGTGACCGGCAAAGGGGTGAAAACCACTTTTCTTCCGAGCGATTCCGACGCTCTGTCTCAGAGATTGAGTTTGTTGATGGCGAGCAGACGGGCTGGTAACACGGGATTAGATAATCAGATAGTTGCTATATCTGACGAATTGTTAAGACAGAAGGTTTTGAATAAAAACCAGTATAAAAGGCTGATGAACGAATTGAAGGATTGATGTGTATATAATAAGTAGAGAGAAACAAACAAACAAACAAACAAACAAAAATAAAAAAACAGTAAATTCTTACACTAGAATAATAAAAGTATTTAAACGGCAAAAACGATTTACCAGTGAAAAAACAAAAATATATCATAAAAATAAAATATGTTGGTGATAAAGAACAGGGGATACGTCAGAACTTACGTTCAAGGCAGTTCTGGCATCGTCGATTCTATAATGCGAGCGTTCACGAGCAATGCGGGTAGAAAACTCGCATCGACCGCGTTTGAGGTCGGTAAGAAGACGGCTTTGGATGCTGGTAAGAAAGCCGCTTCCGAAGCCAGTGGTAGGATAGCTTCTGTGGCTGGCAAGAGGGCAGCCGACGCATTGATCGACAAGTTGATCAGTCCGCCGGCGAAGCAAGCTGCGTTAGAGCGAACGCTGAAAAGTTGGAAAGATTTTAAGGATACTGTGGTGCCCATACAAGATTTAGCCAAAATGACGAGTGGATCCAGATTGAAGAGAACTCGCGACGGTGCGATATAAATAAATAATAATAACATTAAAAAACAGAGTTTGAAAAACATAAAAAAATTTGTGTTTGAAAAGAATCTAAAATAACAAACAAAATAAAACAAAGATGAACATTAAAGATATGTCTTGGAACAACGCCGCGACCAAGAGGTCGAATAACGAGTTCTTTCCCAAGAGCATAAGAGGCTTGATAGTGGGAAAATCAAATTGTGGAAAGACCAATCTGTTGATGAATCTGTTGTCCCGACCCGACTGGTTGGATTACGACAGATTGTTCGTGTTTGGCAAGAGCTTGTTTCAACCCGAATACAGATTGCTTCGAGAGTGCATGGATCGCAGATTGCCCAAGGACGTCATAGCCAGAATCTTTGACAGTAGGGAGGAATTCGACAAGAGCAGAGCTCCACTCTCGACCATTTTGGACGGTGCGGCGACGGAGCTGATGAAGAGAAATGCATCTTCGAACGTCGAGTGTCGATTTTATGAGAACGCTAGCGACGTTACGGATCCTAGAGAACTGAAATCGGAAGATAAGAATCTCATGATTTTCGACGATCTGCTTTTGGAGAGACAGAAACGATGCGAATCGTATTACGTTAGGGGTCGACACAGCAACGTGGACTGTTTCTACCTGTCGCAGAATTATTTTCGATTGCCCAGACAGACGATAAGGGAGAACGCTAATTTTCTATGTCTCTTTCGCCAAGATCTCAAGAATCTCAATCCCATCTACGGCGATCACGTCGCAAACGACATGAGCGCGGCAGAATTCAGGAAATTTTGCAAGAGGGTTTGGGATGGTGGACTTTACAATTTCGTCGTGATCGATTTGACAAGCGAATTTAATCGTGGAAAATATCGGTGCGGATTCAACAAGTTTTATGTTTCCGATGATTATAATAAGATAGAGCGTGAAAATAAAAAAAATTAGAAAATAATAAATCTTCAAATAATTAGTTTTGAATAAAAAAAAAAATAAAATTAAAATATAATGTTCGAACATGGAGAATTGCTAGAACGGATAGCCGAGAATACGGCTGCAAAACAATCTATTCAAATCGTGGTGAGTGGCGATTCGACTCGATTCGCTACGAAATTCGAACCTTCCATCGAATTGAATAGAGAGAAAAGTTACAAGATGTCTTTGGTGAATCTGGAGACTTATTATTCCTTTCCCAACGTCACCGAAAAGAATAACTCGTTCAAGTATTCCGACGGAACGGATTGGTTGGAGATTCGAATTCCCAAAGGGAGTTACGACATAGACGATTTGAACCATTACATTCAGACGCGAATGAAGACGGATGGAAAGGGAAGCAACAAGATCAGACTCGCTCCCAATCCTAATACCTTACAGACGATGTTGGATTTGGAAGATAATTTTCGAGTGGATTTCAACACGGCTGATTCTATAGGCAAGATGTTGGGATTCGATCGAAAGATGTATCGAGGCCACGCAGCATCTGAAAATACGGTTGACATTCTCGCAGTCAATAGCATTCTGGTGAACGTGGACGTGATTGCTGGAAGCTACGTGAATGGTAGCGCTCAACCGACGATCTATTCCTTCTTTCCAAATGTGTCGCCGGGTTATAACATCGTGGAGCGACCTCGAAATTTAGTTTATCTACCAGTGATTTTAGACACGTTGTATAGTCTCAAAACCACGTTGATGGATCAAAATGGTGAACTGTTAGATCTTCGCGGAGAGAGAGTGACGATACGATTTCACATAAGAGAAATATAAAAGCAAAAAAAAATAAAAAAAATATTATATATATAGATAACAAAAATAAAATAAACGAAATATTAATTTTACAAAATTATTTTAATATAATTATTAAACAAGAAACAATTGAAGTAAATATATTTAAAAAAAAAAACAGAATTATGACAGAATACGTGGTTAAAAACGTGAACATATCCGCAGGACAGAGGAAGAAACTTAAGAGAGCGTTAACAACTCGAGGCGAGGCGGTGAGATTCAAATTCACTCACGAAGATCTGACGAGAGGCGGTCAGGATTCGATCGCCTGGACCAGAAGTCAAATCAAAAGGATGGAGAAAGCGGTTCGCGATGGAAGAGGGTTAACGGTGAGAATGAGTCCTGCTCAATTGAGATACAATTTGAGAATGAAAGGTGGTTTCCTACCGCTATTGGCAGGAATAGCCGCAAAAGCATTACCCTTCGCCGCAAAGGCGCTACCCTTTCTCGGAAAGACTCTTGGCGTGGGAGCTCTCACTGGACTCGCTAGTTCGGCAGTTGAGAAATTAATGGGTGGCAGCGGACTGTTTTTGAAGAAGGGAGGAGCCGTGTGTCGCGTCCATGTAGACGACAGCGGTAAAGGATTGTATCTAGAACCCGTTAGAGGTGGCAACTCTCTGAGAGGAAACGGTCTCTATCTGAAGAGTGGACGGAACGTTGAGCGACTTGGCAAGGGTTTGTTGCTCGGTGAGAATTCGCCATTTAAGAATATACCGATTTTGAATATGTTATTATAATATAAAATTATATAAAATATAAAATCATAGAAAGTATAAAATAATATATTTAAAATGGGTAAAAAGGTGGAGAAACAAATTTATCACCTGGATGAAAAGGTGGAGAAACAATTTGACGATAATGACGAACATCGCAAGCCAGAGAGCGAAAAAATAAAAAAATGGTTAGACGCTAATGATGGATATCTAAGGAAAGAACTAATGAAAGAGATAGATAAAGCGCGGGATAGACGGTTGAGAATGAGACGATGCTTTCCACGGTCACCACTACCTTCTGAAGAGAATGGTAATGATGCGAGTGTTACCAAGAAATGCACAACATTCGTTCATAATTATGATTCGGATAAACAAAAATGTTGTTATAAACGTAGCATATCACAAAGAAAAAGAAAAAGAAGAAGAATCGACGCTGAAAACTGAGAGAAAAGGAAACGTTATTATAATATATTATGATGATAGTGAAGAAGAAGGAAAACAAAAAAAAAAAAAAAAGGAATGAGATCTAAAGATGATCTTATTACTTTTTTTTTTTTCATTTTTCTTCGCTAAAAATCAATCACTCTATTGTTTATATTTCCAAGTCCGTTATTAGCATGTTGACACCCGTGTCTTCTCCTTTTTCGAAAACGTGTTGAATGTTTATCTTTACTCTTTTGAGTTTTTTTACATCGGTCAACTCGCTCTCACCACCCAATTTCTTCACGAGTTCGAATGAGATGTTTGGAAATATGTAATTTCCATAGGGCAACGACAAATCGTCCTTGTCGAATTCTCTATCTTCGGCGATGACGATGTTCTGCAGATCGCTTTGGTACTCGTAAATCAAATCGAGCGCGGCTTCGTCCAATTTCAAAGGCATCTTATATTTGTCGTATTTGTGCTTTAAGCCCTTCGTCTCGACCTCATTCAATTCGATGGGATCGTGTCGTTGTAATCTATAGGTTTTATGACCGAATTTCTTATACGTTTCGACTCGTTTCAATTTCAATTCGCATCTTTTAGGTGTTGTTGTCTTCATGATCGATTATTTAGTATTTAAATAATAATTTGTTTAAAAAGGTTTTTTTTGCTCTTTATATATAAAAAAAGTTGTTTTTTTAATTTTTAATTTTCTTTAATGTAAAATTTTTTTAGTAAAAGTTTTTTTTCTCTTTATATATATAAAAGTTAAATTTTAATTTCAATCTCTCTATTGTTTATATTTCCAAGTCCGTTATTAGCAAGTTGACATTCGTCATTTTTCCACATACGAAAATGGTGTGAATGTTTATCTTTACTCTTTTGAGTTTTTTTTCATAGGCGAATGCGCTCTCACCACCCGATTTCTTCACGAGTTCGGGTGAGATTATTGGATATATGTAATCTCCATAGGACAACAATAAATCACCCCTGTCGAATTCTCTGTCTTCGGCGACGATGATATTATTCAGCAGTTCGCTTTGGTACTCGTAAAACAAATCGAGCACGGCTTCATCCACTTTCAAACACATTCGATATTTGTGGTAGTAGCGCTCTAAGTCCACCATCTCGACCTCATTCAATTCAATGGGATCGTGTGGTTGTAATGTATAGATATTAAAACTGGATTTCTCATACCCTTCGTCTCGTTTCAATTTCAATTCGCATCTTTTAGGTGTTGTTGTCATGATCGATTATTTGGTTTTATGAATTCTTGCAAATAATGTATATTTTAAATTTTGTATTTAAATAATAATTTGTTAAAAAAAAGTTTCTCTTTATTTCTCTTTATATATAAATAAAAGTTAAAAAAAAAAAATTCTTACAAACTCAATTTTGAGGTAAAAACAATGATCTAGTCCAAACATCCAAATTATAGTCTAGAACGTGCAAGACTTCAAACGTTTAAAAATTGGCCTTCGCATCTCGCTCAAAAACCCGAAGATTTAGCCGCCGCGGGTTTCGTTTACGTGGGTAGAGGCGACAAAGTCAAATGTTTTTGTTGTGACATACATTTGATGAATTGGGAACCTCACGACGTACCTTTACTAGAACACATAAGTAATGTTGAAAAAGACGAATGCGATTATTTGAACAAGATCCCAACGTTGGGATTGAGCAAAATCCAAGACGAAGAGAGGGATAGAGATAAAAACAAAAAATTATTGATGGATATGTTACAACTCGGATACACCAAGGAACAATTGTACGATGCGTTAAACATCGCGAACAAGACCCTGTCTCAATTCGTGACTTTAGAACATCTCATCAAATTCATGGCGGAAGCGGACGAGTTATCGTCACTCGTTAAAAAAAACGAGTCAAGCAAAAAAATGTCCACCACCAAGTGTTTGATTTGCGAAGATGTCGCAAACGTCTTGTTTCTACCGTGCGCACACCTGTGTTACTGTAGAGAATGTCATTCCGAAGACGAGAAAACGTGTTCGGTTTGCGAGCGAGAAATAAAAGCGGTCTTAAATTGTTTTTGAATAAAAACACATTAAAGAAAAAAAAATTGAATTTAAAATTTAACTTTTTTTTTCTTTTTTTTCTTCTATTATATATATATAAAAAGAGTAAAAAGCAAAACTTTTTTAACAAATTATTTAATACAAAATTCCAAAAAAAAAATAAAAAATATTCTTACAAATGAAGCAAACAGATAAAACAATGGTAAATTTAAATGAGAAAACCATACCTCAGTTAAACGAGATTTGTAAACTATTACAAATTTCAGATTTCAGAAACCATAGAACTAAATCAAAAAAAATTGAAGTCATACAAGAATATTTGCGAAACGCTAGAAAGGCAAACGAAATGTCGATAGCAACGACGTCAAAAGATGCATCGGTTGTGAAAAATAAGAAGACGACTAAACGAAAAGCCGTTGAAGAACATCAAGTTTCCAAAGAAAAGAAAAGAAAAACTAAAACGAAAACGAGTGATGCACTTCAGATTCAAGACAAACGTGATATATCGAGTGAAATTCAACGAGCAATCGACGAAGAGAAAGGAGAAGAATATGTAACACGACTCGTTGCGGAACTATTCCAATCGAAACCCGTAGAACGGGAGAGTGCGATCAAAGGCATTTTTAAAACTTTCGACGTGATTCCCTCGTTGAAGAAAGTCGATCCGAAATTGTTCATGGAACGGGTGAAGAAAGAAGTATTGGATTTGTTTCGCGAATACATGAACGTGGGATTAAAAATTAAGATGATACTCCATTGCATAATGAATAAAATCGACGTGAAGTCCGGCGAGAGCATCGTGAAAAATGCATATTTCAGATCTAACGTCGAACCCGTATTTCGAGGTTCAGATCTATCAGACGTTTTCGAAAAGATGAAAGACAAGATGTTGACGTCTCTCGCGAATTATCAACATGAAGGTAGTAATTAGACGTTCGGTGTGGTGTTGAAACTCGAAGTTCACATGAATAAAAACAGACCGTTGAAAGGATCTTCCTACTTGGAATTACCGTATTTCTTGACTAAGAAACACGCCGTGGTCAACGTGAGAAATAAAGATGATCAGTGTTTTAAATGGGCAGTCACCTCCGCTTTATACCCTGTCGAAATACACACCGATAGAGTTTCTCATTACGAGGAAACTTCTAAAAATCTCGATTAGACCGGAGTGACTTTTCCAACAGAGTTAAAACATATCGAACGTTTCGAGGCCCAAAATCCCACCGTAGCGGTGAACGTCTTAGGATACGACGACGAAAATCGAACGATCTATCCTCTCAGACAGACTTTGTATTGCGGAAGAGAAAAGACGATTATTTTATTATTGATTTCGAATGGTGACAATCGTCATTATTGTTGGGTTAAACATCCGACCCGATTACTGTCGAAACAAAATAATAATCATAAAGGAAAGATATCTTTATGTTACAATTGCATGAACGTGTTTCACAGCGAAGACTCGTTGGCGAAACATCAGAAATATTGCAACGAAAATCAAGGTGTCGCCGTCGAAATGCCCAAACCCAACACCATCGTGAAGTTTGAAAATCACAATAGAAGGTTAAAAGTACCATTCGTCGTGTACGCCGATTTCGAATGTTTCACCGCGAAAATGAGTTCCTGTCAACCCAACGCTCTTCAAAGTTACGTCGAAAGATATCAAAAACACATACCTTCGGGCTATTGCATTTACGTGAAATGCGCTTTCGACTCGCAACACGACATCAGCAAGCGATTGATGTACGAGTTTCACTACGATTACGTCAAACGAAAATTTGGTGACAAAGCCAAACTACTGTTCACCGACACGGACAGTTTAGTTTACGAGATAGAGACGAAAGACGTCTACCGAGATATATCTCCGGACGTGGCCGATTGGTTCGACACGAGCAATTATCCCGTCGATCACCCATCCAACATTCAATCGAACGACAACAAGAAGGTGTTGGGTAAATTTAAGGACGAGAGTGGCGGTAAACAGATCGTCGAATTCGTGGGCTTGAGACCCAAACTGTATGCTTATCGTCTAGAAGATGATGAAGAGATTAAGAAGTGCAAAGGAGTTAAAGCGTGCGTGGTGAAGAAAAACATCTCTTTCCAAGAGTATAAAGATTGTCTGTTAGGAAGTGGTCCGGTGTATAAGACTATGAAATCGATTCGAAGCGAAAATCACGACTTGTATACTGAAATAGTCAACAAGATTTCGCTGACAGCTGACGACGACAAGAGATTCGTGTTAGACGATAAAATAAGCACTTTGGCACTCGGACATTGGACTTTGGATCTAATTTTAGACGATATGAATGGAGATGATTGGATTCTAGATGCGATTGTGGATGATAAGATTCCAGATACGATTGTGGATGATAGGATTCCAGAAAATCAAGAAGAATTAGATGAACACAAAATTATAGAAATCGATAGTGACATCGAGAAAGTTAGTTTAAAAAGAAAAAGAAAAAATAGAAAAAAAAATAACGTCATTTTTAGTAAATTATAATAAAATAAATAAAAAAATATATATACGCATTTATGAATAAGAAAATAAAGATATCCGTAGAAGGTGTCGTCTTACCTAACGAACCCCTATCCAACATCGATCTGTTGAATGTGGCAAAAGATTTGAAAATCAAAGATTTTCTAGGTGTGTTTTCCAGAGATGCCTTGCCGAAGAGAAGACCTCGACAATCGGAATGTGGAATTTTAAATCTAGACGATTCATCGGGTGAAGGCACTCACTGGGTGGTGTGGATGAAGAACGGGAAGAAGAAAAATTATTATTTCGACAGCTACGGAATCTCGCCACCAAAAGAAATAAAGAACTATTTCAACAAATCGATGGTTCGTTACAACACGGAACAAGTGCAATCACCACATCAAGTGTTTTGCGGTCATCTGTGTCTCTACGTTCTCAAGAGATGGTCTGAAGGAGATTGATTTCAAGACATTCTCAATGATTTACATTAGAGAGAGATTTTTTTTTTTATAGTATATAAAGATAAAAAATTATTTTAAAAAAATTTTTAATCGAATAAAAACGAAAAATAAAATAACATAGTTCATTTTTAATAAACTGCATTTTGAACATATTTTTCTAAAAACAAAAAATCCCACAACAACATGGCAGTCGATAAATTTGGTAGAAGTGACGACGAAAAAGTCAACCCGAGAAAGAAGAGGAAGACGTTCGAAGTCGACGATGGATACGACGTTGCCAACTTGGACGAACGTTACGTTCGGAGATACGAACCTCGAGAGGAACCTTTGAACATGAACGATAAGAAGCTCTACAATCTTCCCGAGCCAATAGATCTCGCAGATGCTCCGACTAAAAAATACGTCGACAGGGGGAACGCCGATTTCGAACGAATCCTGCTGGATAATTACGTGGATAAAACCATGACCGACGATCTCGATCTGAAATCCTAACGTTTGGTGAACGTCGCGAATCCCGTAGATCCCACCGATGCCGCGACCAAGAAATACGCGGACGACTCTCACGCGAGATTCAGCGAATACCTGAGAAATAGATACGTTACGAAAACGATGCACTCGGGATTGAACGCTAATTATAACAAGATAACGAACGTGGCCACTCCCACGAATCCTAAGGATGTGGCGACCAAACACTATGTAGATCTGGAACAGAGAAAGTCTGACAGACGTGAAATGAAATTGGATCTGAATGCAGGATTCCACAAGATATTGAATCTGTCGAAGATTGACGACGCGGATGCAGACTCAACCGCGGTCAACAAGGGCTACGTGGATTCTGCCGTGATACAATCGCAAGAATATCTAGAATCGCAAGTGGACGATCTCTACCTGAACAAACAATCTGGCGGAACCATGGAGGGTGGCATCAACATGAACGGTCACAATTTATTCGGTCTCGATCACGATCCCGAATTCGATTCCAGCGCGGTCAGCAGAAAGTACGTGGACGACAACTCGGTCTGGAGAAAGGGCGACATCATGGAAGGTAAACTAGACATGGGTGGACACGCGCTCACGAATCTACCGGAACCCGTGCACATGACGGATGCCTGCACCCTGATTTCGGTGGTGGAGAAAATCAAGTATGCTAGACAATTGATCACCGTGTGGGCCGAAAAGGCCGGCACCTTAGATGAAGGAAAAGCTGAGTGGTCTTTCGGAAATGGAAGTAGCGGATCGAAACACGGTCAGGTGGGATATCCCATGCCGTTGGGAGGTGAAATCCTTCGAATGAGTCTGGCTTCCTCGGATTTGAATAACAGAGCGGTCGTCAATCTCATGGTGAATGGTGTGGAGAGCGATAAGAGATACAGCGTCGAAAAGACTGAGAATCAACACGCGAATGTTAGCACGTTCGGCACGCCTCTCAAAGTGAACGCCGGAGACAGGATTAATTTCGTTACGAAAACCAATAATCCCGAAGCTGCCACTTCCGTGGTGAGTCTACTGATCGAACTGGATCCTTTGAACAAACAGTGAACGCGTGGAAAATAATGGATTAAAAAAAATAATGTGTGATTATTAAAAACAAAAAAAAAAAGTAATGAGATTTAGAAAGATGTTCAATCTTTCTAGATCACATTACTTTATTTATTTTTTTTTTGTTTTTAATAATCACACATTACTTTTTATTTTTTTTTTGTTTTTTATTTTTTTTCACACACTCGTCTCTCATCGAATGATCGACATCTTATTTCCATCCGATTCGAATTGTAATTCTCTGTCCGACAGGACCAGGGCAAAGGCTTCGGTTTTTCTCGGCACGTTCCTATCGAATTGCATCTTGATCTGAATGTCTAACACGCTACTCTTGAGTCGTTCACTCTGTTTACTGACGTCGAATACGAACATGGGATACATCGACTTGTATTCGCTGGGAGATATGTTGGGATTGCTCATCAATTCGTCTAGACCGTGATACTTCTTTCTAAAATCAGCGGCGTCGCCGTACAGTCTGGAGAAATCGTTCTTGTCGAACGATGCGTTGTAATCGATTGCTGGATATCTCATGGCGTTCAGAAACACTTGCATGTTTCTCAAATGGCAGTGATCGAACAGCGACGCATTCTCTTCCTGAGACCCGTCCCTATCGGTCTGAAACGCAACCACGATGAAACGCGGTCCCTCGGAAGCGGATTTCACCGTCAATCTCCAATCGAAGTGATTCGTGGAGAGAGGAATGCTAGCCGTGTCGCACTGTCTCATTCTAAATCCCACGGGTAATTTACTCTTGGATTCTATGATCTTGTAGAGACGAGCTTTCTCCACGATCGAAGGCTCCACATGCGGAATGAACCACGATATCTTGTGTAGAGTTATCTTACCCGCATCGGTCGCGGTGAGTCTCACTATTGCATCATCGTTTCCTTTTCGAATCAACGTCAGATTGTGTTTGAATCCGTACATGATCTTGTTGTAATCGTCCGCAAATCCGAAGATGTGTTTCAAAGGTATCCTGAACGAAAACGTTCCTTTAGGTCTGGACGTCTTGACAACGTAGTCGAATATCAAGGCGGCGCCTGCGCTATCAGGGCCGACGGTGTCTTTCACCCACAACTGATTAAGTCCTCTGGATTTCGAAAAATCATCAGGATACGTCAAGAGTCCGAACATCGTGGTGGCCTGACCGGGATGAAACACAGATTCTATCTCTTGTCCGGATAGTATGTATTTTATGTTACTGAATAGATGCATGATGCCATTATTGGCAAGAGTAACCATGTCGTCGGCGGCGTAGTCGCTCCCATCTTCCTTGGTGAGACGTCCCTGCACCACTTTGTAACTCTTGCTAGGATGTACGAATAGATCTTGAGTTTCGACGTTGATTCTTATCTCTCCCGCATTGTTCAAACTCGTTCCGGTTACCGGTTCGTATTCGTGAACCTCATGTTCTTGAATACTTTCATCTTTCACTATGCTTTGTGTTATATCTAGTATATTTGTCATTTTAAAGGATTTTTAGGGTTTTTTTTGTTTATTAATTAACTTGCTTTCTTTATCTAAAAAATAGTTTTTAATTATTTTTTATTATTATTTTTTTCTCTCTTATATATATATGTGTGTAAACAAGAAAATGTCAAAGAGAGTAAATAAAAAAAAATTTTGTGTTCTTCATCAAAACTTCGTCTTCTGTAATTGTTGTTCGTAAAACTTTCCGATGATCTCTTCTCCATCCAAAGCTTCGATTTCGTAAGTCACCGGATCGGTGTGAAATATTTTGATGATCACGAAAATTTCCGAGGTCCATCGAGGAGTATAACCCTTTTCGAAGTGCTTCTTATAAGCGTAGATTCTCACTCGATCGCCGACCGCAAATTTCGGCGTTCTAGACTTCTTCCTGATCTTAGATCTCTCGGAATATAGATTCGCGTAGACCTGTTTCTCGTTTCGAGGATCGCTAGCTTCCACGGGAGTCATCTTGATCGATCTGTGTCGCGTGTTGTTGTAATCTTTGACCAGACCGTTCAGAGCGTATATGTATTTCTTGGTCAAATTCGCCGTGAAGTATCTGTACATCTTCTCCTTCATCGTTCGATTCCAACGTTCCACCACGCTGGCTTTCTCTTCGTTTTCGATCGAGTAGAGGTCTACCAATCGACGAACGTGCTTGTTGTAGAATTCCTTTCCCTTATCCACCCACAATTTACTCGGTTTTCGAGAAGACGAGTCGAACACGCTCTTCTGAGCCTCGGCGATGCAAGGTCCCGATTTATCCTTCAAAGCTCTGATCCAACCGTATTTGGAAAACACGTCGATGACCGTCAATAGATATTTGATGCCCTCGTTCCACCTCGAAAACGATCTCATGTCAACCAAGTCGGCAGACCAAATGTCATCCAGACCCTTCACGAACACCCTTCTCTTTCGAAATTTACGCACTATGGGTTTGTGTAACTCCTCGGCCAATTCGCTCGTCAATAATCGTTTCTTCTTCTTTTCAGATGCGCTTTTTTTTTTTGAACGCCCCATCCGAATCGACGTTTCGCACCGATCAGATTGCCGACCAGCGAACGTTCCATCTTCTCTCTCCTGGTCGGATTCGATATGCCTCTCCCCAACATGTTTTTGTCGCAGACGTCGTTGCGAGTCTTGGTGTCGGGATGTCCGGCGTAGCACAGATCGTGATCGTACGCGGCCGCGTCCACCCTATTCACGGGTTTGCTCCAAGATTTGGGAGTCAGATCGACGTTGAGTCTCTTGTTCAATTTCGTTCCGGGTCCCGTGAAACTGTGACCGGGCAGATGCATTTTGAAAGGTAGATTGTTGATCATTTTATTCACGATGCCTTTACCTTTGCTCGCGTTCTTTTGTTTGACGAATCGCGTCTTGACAGAACCACACACGTCGCAAATTCCGCGAAGCATCCGTCTGTCGTTTTTAGTTCGCACTTCTCTAGAATTACTCGTCTCGGTAACTCTCTTACACTTTACGCAATACATTTTTTTAAGAGTTATTTAAATTAATTTCGTTTTTTTATTTTATATATAAATTTAATATTTTTTTTTTTTTTAAAATTCTGTTCTTATTATATATATATATTTTTTTTTTTGTCAATCGCTGCTCTTGAGTTCTATCATCTTACAGAATTCCTCCCTGGTCTCTTTCCTCCCCTTTTCCACGAGAGAATCCTTCATCTCTTCCTTGATGATCTGACGAGTCTTGATTCTCACGGCTTCTTTCATGGCATCGTATTTTGTTTTCTCGCTCAATATCGCGAAGTATTCTCCGTCCGATATCCTACCGTCTTTCAACGCCATAGAGATCATTTCGGATATCGTGTCGATCTTGGAGTCGGCCAAGACGTGAATCTTGTTGTGTTTCCTCGCCTTCAGATATAATTTCCTACTCAAAAAGTTTCCGAGCATGCTAAACAATCTGGCGGCGAGAGCCACTCCTACGGTCAACACGATCGGAATGCCTACCGCAGTCGACAACAATCCGATGCCGGCCACGTGTAAACACATGGAAATCGTGATGAGTGTCGTGTCGATCGCGTTGACGAATTTCACGAAACGCGAATACTTCTTCTTGAGGGAACGACGAGAATCTCTCTCTCGAGTCAGATACAATTGGATTCTACTGATTTGATCGATGCGATACCTCTCTCCTCTTTCTCTTTCTTCTAGCGACGGCGCCGTCGGCAAAACGCCGTTCGGCTTCTCGTCCTCGTCGTCCACTAACGTCGGATACAATTTATTTCTGGTTCTCATTTTGTGTTTTTTTCTTTCTTTCTAATATTAGATAGAAATTTTATGTGTGTATTTATTTTTTTTTTTATTTTCTACTCTCCCTTATTTTATATCAACGAAAAAAAACTTAGACGTATGCTTCGTTCAGCAATAATTTCTTGATGCATCCCTTGTCTTCTAAAGTCAAACTTCTACGCGCCAATTTCAGTTCTTCCGAATCTGTGGGCCTGTCTCGATTCTTACAGAAGACTAATCTCTTCCAAAACGTGATCACATCGTTGAATTTAACGTGTTCGAACGCCGGTTCGAAATACATGACGACCATATCTTCCCTTTCCATCGTCAGACACGAATGATTCTCATGATCAAAGTCTAGATGATCCCGACATCCGACGCATCGTTCTAACAAGATGGGACGTAGTTGTTCGTTCACGCAGATTGCGTATGCTCTCATCAGCATGTTTAAAAGAAACCTCGCTCTAATAGTCTGAGAATCGCTCATGATTTACGTATTTTTTTTTATTATCTATTCAATTTGATATATTTAATTTTCTAAATAACTATTTATTTATATTTTTTTTTTCTCCCCTTTATATATATCAATCAAAAACGTGACAGCGGGCTCGCGAATTTCCAACACACCGACGACAACACTCTTCGTTCAGATCGAGTCTACGAGAATCGAGCGATCCGATCGCTCGATTAGCTGAGTTTTTGGGAATTTCTCATAGTGGGGAATTCCCCTAATAATGTCATAAATGGGAAAAACCCACCGCCTCAAAACAATTGCGGGTTCTGGACCAATGTACCAAAACAATTGCGGGTTCTGGACCACTGGTCTTGAATCCCCAAAACTGTTTTTTGATGATGACCCAGAATTTTTTGCTTTTGCTTGCGTTCACCAACGATGGATCGATGGTCTGATCTGCGATGGGAACGTTGACAAAAATTACGTACAAGATAGAAGTGAAGATGTACAATTTCACCCTTTTTTTAAAAACGTGCGTTCACCACGAGTATTTGAACGTTAAAAGTGCGATCTAGGAGTCACAAAAAAAACATGGGGGGAATTCAAGACCATTGTACAGTTTTGTGAACAAGCGTGTGATTTAACACTGAATTCCACGTTGGTGAACGTATCGCGTACGTATGTTGTACACGTACATGTACAATTGGTCGTAAATCTGCAATATATACCTACTAATGCACCTACCCTAGTGGCATGACTTCTTGCAACTCTGAATGGGAAACTCTCAAACACATGTCATTAAACCTTTGATTCCATTGGTCAAAGAACATAGAACAGTTTTTTACTAATTATTACAGATTATCACCCTCCTTTTGGAGATAGAACAAAAATATAATGCTTATATTTCAAGTTTTAAAAGTTTAGGTGCAACCAAATTTTGTTTTAAGAGGTGCAGGGAGAGAATATATATCAAGTGCAACCCTTCTCTCAATTTTGACAAAAATGGACATAGAACACTGTAATTCTCAGGCGACGAGTTGCTGAGCAGTTATTATATATTTTTTGTTCATCTCTTGAGATTGCCCATAATTATTTTTACATTAGGTCTAGGCCTATCTAACTCGAGCAAGAATTTATTTCTGCAGTTATGTATTTATGTTTATTGTTTATTACAATTTTATTTTTTTATCCCCCCCCCCTCCCAAATTTAAATTTCCCTATTTATTTTGGGATCATTTTGCCAAAAGTCAAGGTCACATTTACTCTGAAGTTCAATTTTTATCAGTGTCTCCGCTCTGTAATGAAAGTTCTGCTTGTCCAACTGAAACCCAACTTGGCATGTGGATTAGGAATGATGAGAGGAAGAAGCCTATATATTTTGAGGTCATTGTGCCTCAGGTCAAGGCCATCACGCGTGCGGAAGTCTGTTAGTCTGTGAGTCTGTTAGTCTGTGAGTCTGTTCACATTTTCCTTTAGCACGGGCTACACCCCGCAGTTCTTGTCTGATCGTCACGAAATTTCATATGCAGGTTTGGGGTCATGTCTAGATGAGAATGTTCCCTTTTGGTCTCGATCGGGCAACCGGTATGGCTGCCCGAGCCCAAAACCCGAAAACCATTAGCACAGTCTACAGGTCGTATTTATGAAGGGATTTCATTGAAACTTGGTAGGATGCCTCTGTATAATGCCTAGATGAGAACGTCCCCTTTTGGGAATAATCTATCAACCGTGATGGCTGCCCAAGCCCGAAACCCAAAAACTTTTAGCACAGTCTGCAGGTCATGTTTAATATGGAGGGATTTCATTGTAACTTGGTAGGATGACTCCTTGTGATCTCTAGATGAGACTTTCCCCATTTGGGCGTGATCTGCCAACCGTGATGACTGCCCGAGCTCAAAACCCGAAAACCTCTAGCACAGTCTACAGGTCATATTTATTGAGGAATTTCATTGTAACTTGGTGTGTTGACTTCATACCATGTCTAGATGAGAAGGTCACCTTTTGGTCCTGATTGGGCAACTGTGACGGCTACAGGGGCCCGAAGCCCGAAAACCTTTAGCACAGTCTACAGGTCATATTTATGAAGGGATTTCATTGTAACTTGGTAGGATGACTCCAAATAATGTCTAGATGAGAACGTCCCATTTTGATTGCGATCTTATGGAAGGATTTCATTGTAATTTGTTAGGTTGACTCCATATAATGCCTAGATGATGACATCCCCTTTTGGTCGTGATTGGTCAACTGTGATGGCTACAGGTGCCCGAAGCCCGAAAATCTTGAGCACAGTCTACAGGTCATATTTATGAAGGGATTTCATTGTAACTTCGTTGGATCACTCCAGATGATGCCCAGATGAGAATGTCCCCTTTTGATTGCGATCATTCAACCATGATGGCTGCCCGAGGCCAAAGCCCAAAACCCTTTAGCACAGTCTTCAGTTCATATTCCTGAAGGGAGTTCATTGTAACTTGGTAGGTTTGACTTTAAATAATGTCTAGATGAGAACGTACCCTTTTGGACGCGATTGGGCAACTGTGACGGCTACAGGGGCCTGAAGCTCGTAAACCTTTAGAACAGTCTACAGGTCATAATTTTGAAGGGATTTCATTGTAGCTTGGTAGGATGGCTCCAAATAATCTTTAGATGAGAACGTTCCTTTTTGTCGCGATCATTCAGCCTTGATGGCTGCCCGAGCCCAAAAACCTTTAGCATAGTCTATAGGTCATATTTATGGAAGGATTTCATTGTAACTTGTTAGGTTGACTCAATATAATGCCTAGATGATGACATCCCCTTTTGGTCGTGATTGGTCAACTGTGATGGCTACAGGTGCCCAAAGCCCGAAAATCTTGAGCACAGTCTACAGGTCATATTTATGAAGGGATTTCATTGTAACTCCGTAAGATCACTCCAGATGATGCCCAGATGAGAATGTCCCCTTTTGGTTGCGATCATTCAACCATGATGGCTGCCAAAGCCCGAAAACCTTTAGCACAGTCTTCAGTGCATATTTATGAAGGGATTTCATTGTAACTTGGTAGGTTGACTTCATATAATGTCTAGATGAGAACAGCCCCTTTTGGACATCATTAGGCAACTGTGATGGCTACAGGGGCCTGAAGCCCGAAAACCTTTAGCGCAGTCTACAGGTGATAATTATGAAGGGATTTCATTGTACCTTGGTAGGATGACTCCAAATAATGTCTAGATGTGCACATCCCCTTTTGGTCGCGATCATTCAGCCTTGATGGCTGCCCGAGCCCAAAACCCCAAAACCTTTAGCATAGTCTATAGGTTATATTTATGGAAGGATTTCATTGTAACCTGTTAGTTTGACTCCATATAATGCCTAGATGATGACGTCCCCTTTTGGTCGTGATTGGTCGACTGTGACGGCTTCAGGGGCCCGAAACCTGAAAACCTTGAGCACAGTCTACAGGTCATATTTATGAAGGTATTTCATTGTAACTTTGTAGGATCACTCCAGATGATGCCCAGATGAGAATGTCCCCTTTTGGTTGCGATCATTCAACCATGATGGCTGCCCGAGCCCAAAGCCGAAAAACCTTTAGCACAGTCTACAGGTTATATTTATGAAGGGATTTCATTGTAACTTGGTAGGTTGACTTCATATAATGTCTAGATGAGAACGTCCCCTTTGGACGCAATTGGAAAGCTGACGGCTATAGGGGCCCGAAGCCCGAAAACCTTTAGCACAGTCTTACAGGCCATATTTATGAAGGGATTTCAATGTAACTTGATAGGATGACTCGTTTTGGAATAATTTCACTGTAACTTGGTAACTTTCGTTGATATACGTTAACTGTGAGGGCCACATACATTAACTGTGAGGTCATATTAACACACCCCTCAGCTCTTTAGTACAGTGTACACCTCATATTATTTTTTATCAAAAACATAGCATACAGGGAACAGAAATGAACATATTCCCAATTATCACAATTCTTGTCTTATTTCATAATCCTTTCATAAACATTGAACATTATCCTTTTCATCAAACACAACACACAAGTTAAGCTACAGTGTCATTGACACTTTCATTTAGGGTATTATGTCGAAGGTCAAGGTCACAATGACGTTGAAATTGAAATTTTATCGATCGGAGCTGGTTTCAGCTCTCTTAATTATTAAAATTATGCATTACCAATTGAAGTCCAACTTGGCATGTGGGTTGAGTATGATGAGAGGAAGAAACCTACTATAATATTGGAACGTTCCTTTTCATGTTCTATCGGTCGATAGTACCTGAGTTTGTGTGATTTGTGCGAAGCTGCTGAAGGTTTTATTTCAGAAATCACTCAAACTCAGGTACTATCGACTAGAGCTGTAGGTTAACCGAAACCGAACCGAGGTTTTCGGTTTTTTTTTAAAAACCGAAACCGTCGACATCCCGTAATCTAAGGTTTTTCGTTTTTATTAAAATACTCTCTTGCTGCAGAAATTTACAGAATGTAGCCATCCCAGAGTAGTGAGAGTACCCAGACACTGCCAATGGCAGTGTCTGGGTACTCTCACTACTCTGGGATGGCTACATTCTGTGAATTTCCGACATTTCTGCTTAGTTGTGTTCGCAGCTTTCCACAAGTTGCTCGTAGGTGTCAGACCTCGAAAAATGGCCAAGCACAATAAAAGTTCGGTATATTTAGGTAATTATTATATTGGCCTTCCTGATTCTTCATGTATTATAGCTTATTTCGGGCATTCATTGAGTTTCATTCAATTTCACTGCCATTCAGTTATGATTCCAGACAAATAGAATGAGTTTTATTGAATTTTATTTGGCCTCATGAACAAACCGAAAACCGAACCGAACCGAACCGAGGTTTTACTCAACCTGAAAAACCGAAACCGAACAAGAAACTTAAAAACATACAGCTCTACTATCGACCAATAGAACATGAAAAGAAACGTTCTAATTATTTTATTATGCCGAACAAAATATGACTTTCATTGCGAAGCGGTAAAACTGCAACATGCCATCAATCTTGTAACAACAATGTAGTCGAATCCAAAAACATGACGTCATTTCGAACGAATGACGTCTCTTCGAAAATGAATTGTCACAAGTGCCGTCGCTTTGGGAGTTTCTATATCAACAAATACCAATGTTTACAACTGCATCATGCTGTTCATGTTATAATTCATTGTTAATGCTTGTTATGAAGCTTGTGCTGGAAATTTTCGGTTTATATCGCATAAACCGAAGGAAAACAACAGTTATTTCTTAAATATAATTGATTGAAGTCATAACTGAGACTCATATTCAGGATTCACTGAAGTGGTGAACAACACGTGAGTTTTTTAATATTTCTGATTCTTGAATTCATTGTTTGCAGTTAAAATTGAAAACATACCCACTGAAGATGATATATTTATTGGTAAGTTTGTGTCTACCGATGTTGAAAAAAGTTAAACGGACACGGAGCCAGCATTTGGTGTTGAGAAATTCCAATCGACGCTGATCAATGGAAGTGGCGCTTACATTTTCTTCGTTCTCTTGTCTCCAGGGAAAAACGTTCCGATAGTACCCGTGTTTTGCCCCAAAACTCCAGTACTATGATTTTTAGAAGGTGTCAAATTAACCAATCATGGCTGATGTTACAAACTTGAGGCATAATAAATATATTTATGTCATTGTGCCAAAGATCAAGGTCACAGTGACCTTGAACTTGAAATTTTATCAGTCCTGATTGAAAACCAAACTTGATATGTCATCAAATACACGTAATCTTATATGTATTATTTGAGTAAATAATACCAACAGTGGCTGTGTTAATTTAATGTAATATATTACAGTGGAGCCCACTTAATTGGATATCTCTTTAATTGTATATCCCTGTTAATTGAATATAATTTCTCAACACAAAACCATTTACCATACCTCCAATACAAATTTGACCTGTTAATTGAATATAGGTTATAGAGTAAACTCCTGTTAATTGAATAAAATATCTTGTAACCTATCGAGAAGTTACCCTGACTCTCCCCAGTTTTCCTTTGTTTATAGACCTATTTGGCCTCAGTACATCCAATACATGCATTTAATCTATTATATCTTGTTTGACAGTGCTCATGGAGCTCTGTCAAACAAGATATAATAGAATAAATGCTAAGTTTATCTCTAGAATATAGGAAAGTGACAATCCCTGTTAATTGAATACTCCTGTTAATTGGCAAAGTGGCTATTCAATTAACAGGGTTCCACTGTACCAAGGTTACTGTATCCGGGTGATTTTTTGAGGGGATTTGCCACCCTGGGCGGCTACCTGAGTTTATTTATTTTTAAAAGTTTGGTGGATGATAAAATACCAAAATTTTACCTAACAGCATCTCATGAATAACAGTGTGTGGCAACATTGCTAATTGTAACTTATTGAGCACAGACAAAATGTCAAATGGCATAAAGTCATGGGACATACTGTCAAAAGATAAATCTCAAAGGGCATATTATCACTGTGTCATAATATCACGTGGACAAAACATCACAAATAACAAATAATATTTTTGAAAATATAATTGTCATTTTAATTTAACCAAATTTTTGCAACAGAATTATTCTTTTATTTATTCTAAGTGTTGTTGAAATTAAATTTCCTCACATGTCCATCATTATTTATGCAGTGCTGTAAAGGTATGAATGCTGAAATCTCAAGGGTTTATTCCCAACAAGATGAATCCCAACAAGATGAATGTTGAAAATGGTTATCCCAACAAGACAAATTTAATTAAAATGACAATACAGTGGAGCACACTTAATTGGATATCTCTTAATTGTATATCCCTGTTAATTGAATATAATTTTCAAACACAAAACCACTTACCATACCTTCAGTATAAATTTGATCTGTTAATTGCACAAGGGTTGTAGAGTAAACTCCTGTTAATTGTATATAAATTTTTGTAATATGTCAAAAAAATTACTGTGACATGCTCCAAATTCCCCTTATTTATCAACCTTTTTGGACTCACTACATCCAATATAGGCATTTATTCTATTATATCTTGTTTGACAGAGCTCTATGAGCTCTGTAAAATAAGATATAATAGAATAAATGCTCAGTTTACCTCCAGAACACAGGAAACTGACCAAATCCCTGTTAATTGTATACTCCTGTTAATTGAATAATCTTCACTGGCAAAATGGATATTCAATTAAAAGGATTCTACTGTATAACCCATTTATTTTGAGGTTTTGGGCAAAAATGTATATGAAAGTGTATTTGGAAGTGGAATTTTACAATTTTAATCCCCCCCACCCACCCACCCACCACCACCTCAAAATCCCTGATGTATTTGAGATGTATTATTTATTATAAACCAGCTCGAAATTCTCAATAATATCATACTCTCATAACAAAAAATTCAAGTTTTTTTCAAGTTGAGTCCCCTGGGTTGATATTTAGGCTCCCTATGGGAGCCCGAATTTTAACTTAGTGCAATATGAGGATTATTCTTTAAAAAATCTTCTTCTTCAGATCCACCAGGCAGAATTCTTCATATTTTGGTATACAGCATATCTAGGAGTGTCAGATTCAAGTTTGTTCAAATCGTGTCCCTGGGTTCATATTTGGGCTTCCTATGGGAGCCCAAATTTTAACTTTGTGCAATATGACGAATTTTAACTTAGTGCAATATGAGGATTATTCTTTAATAATCATCTTCTTTAGATCCACCAGGCAGAATTCTTTGATATTTGGTATACAACATCTCTAGGGGGGTCAGATTCAAGTTTGTTCAAATCGAGTCCCTGGGTTCATATTTGGGCACCATATTTGAGCCCAAATTTTAACTTAGTGCAGTATGAGAATTATTCTTTAAAAATCTTCTTCAGATTCACCAGTCAGAATCTTCCATATTTGGTATACAACATAGTAGGGAGGTCAGATTCAAGTTTATTCAAATTGAGTCCCTGGGTTCACATTTGGGCCTATGGGAGCCCGAATTTTAACTTAGTGCAATGTGAGGACTATTCTTTAAAAAATCTTTTTCTTCAGATCTACCAGTCAGAATTTTTCCTTATTTGGTATACAACATCTCTGTGTGTGGGGAGGTGGGGGGGGGGGGGGGGGGGGGTTCCCCTGGGTTCATATTTGGGCTCCATATGGTAGCCTGAATTTTAACTTGGTGCAATATTTGGACAATTTTTTAAAAAATCTTCTTCAAATCCATCAGTCAGAATTTTTTAATATTTAGTGTACAACATCTCGGGGTGGGGGGGGGGTGGGGGGCAGATTCTAATTTGTTCAAATCCAGTCCCTGAGTTCATATTTGGGCTCACCTATGGGAGCCCAAATTTACACTTAGTGCAATACGAGGAGTATTTTTAAAAAATCTTCTTCAGATCTATCAGTCAGAATTCTTTCATATTTGGTGTACAACATCTCTAGGGAGGTCAGATTCAAGTTGATATTATGCCAAAAACAGTTTTACCTGTATGATCCACCACCCCATCCTATACCATCTGAGGGTCAATAAGGCGGAAACATTTTTTTTACTCCAAAATGCAATATCCTTAAATAGGCAGATTCAAGTTTGTTCAAATCCATTCCTCGGTGTTCTTCCCTCAAAACTGCAATGGAATAAAACCCCTTGGAAGTTTGGTAGTACTGTCTTCAGCTGGTAGAATTGAACCCAGTCAGCAAGACATATGATAATAATCATCTGACATGGCACCAGAGTTATAAATAATTTCATGACTTCTTTCCTATGAATGTTGATAAGCCTTAGCCATGGCTAGCTAATTTTGATCCCAAATACTTCTTTGAACTACTTTGTCAGGTGAGCGATTAAAGGCCCCTTGGGGCCTCTTGTTTTAGCTTAGCATTGGGAAATTTACAATGGCATCAATTTTTGCTTCAGTTGGCCTCACTTGCCCCTGACCCACAGCATAGGTGAAATAATTTACAGTTGCTAAATTCTGATTTTACGAAGTTAATAGTTAGGTTGGCTTGGAAAACTTTATCAAATTCCTGAATGTGCTTTAGATGATCAGTCCAATTTGTGCCTTTGTGTATAATAACATCATGTAAGCTTCACTGTGATCTAAGTCTGCAATTAAGTGGTTAACTATTGCTGGAGAATTTTTCATGTCGGAAGTGGTAACTTTATATTGATACAACCCAAAAGGGGTAACAAAAGCTGATATTTGTTTTGCTCTTTTTGTAAAAGGAACTTGCCAATAACCCTTTAACAAGTCAAATTTTGTCACCAATAGAGCATATTAATGGATTATCGATAAAGTCATCAATTCTTGGAATTAGATAATTAGCTGTTTTCATGAGGCTGTTCACTTTTGAGTAATCTGTACAAAATCTGTAACTCCCATCAGGCTTTGGGATAAGTATACAGGGCAAACTCGAGTTGCTATGGCTAGGTTCAATGATATCATTGTCAAGCATATACTGTTTCACATGATCTTAGCTTTGAAAGGGTTCAATTGGTATAGATACTATTTGATGGGGTTTGCCCCTCCCACATCAACATCATAGAAAATAACAGATGTCACACTAGGCACATCAGGAATTAAGTGCTGATACTTTAAAATTAAATTAACTAAATCCTTTCTTTGGTCATGCAGTAAAAAATCCATTTTTATTATGTAGATATTTCAGAACATCCAAGTTCTGCAACTTAAAAGGTATGATTTGTCCATTTTCATCAATATTCTCCACAAGATTTTCCACATCATCCATGCAGGTGACTGTTGAGATTGGTAGAGAGTTTGGTTCTCTCCCGTAATATGTTTTTAACATATTTAAGCCCCGTACTGACGAGCAAATTTAATTTGTCGAAGAAAATGTGGCAAATAAAATTTGCCACATTTTTTGCTTCTCGTGTGTATGCAACGGCACATTTTATTTGCTGACGGCGCTGCTTTGTACATAAGGTGGCAATAGAAATTATTACTCAAATACCGGCTGTCTTGGAAAATATGGGGGGTGGGGGGCATAACACATGATGTCCCCAATGGCCCTGTGTGTTCTTGGACCAAGGAATCCCGTCATCCCCTCCCCCCACTCTTACTCTCCGATAGAGATCTGCACCCATGATGTGAAGAGAGAAATTTTTAACTCTATAAAGTTCACTTGTTATATTTCATAGACTCTCCTTACTTTGCAACTCTTCCAAAAGTAAATATACAGCATTGACATACCACCACATGTTTTGAAAACCGCAGTACTATTCTCTAAAGTCTTCTCTAGCTTCGAATTATTATAGCTTGGTGGATGATGCAATACTTGTACATATTTCTATGCATGCGCAGTTTCTCCGTGCGCAGAAATATGGCACATTTCTTTGTTCAATATCTGGGATGTCCAGATATTGAACAAAGAAATGTGTTCAAAGAAAATGTGACAAATTTTCTCGCACACACGCCCAAATTTTATTTTCCACATTTTCTTTGACAAATTAAATTTGCTCGTCTGTACGGGGCTTTATATGGCCCTGCTGAACATCTTTAAGTTCATCAGGTGTCTCAACAACATAATCAGTGTCACTGATATTGTGCTTAACAATATAAGGGCCTGGATATCTTGCTTGTAAAGCATTGCCCTTCACAGGAAATATACAAGCACCTTGTTCCCAGGCTTAAAACTGTGAAATTTCACCTTTTTATCATACCAGGTCTTCATGTGACTCTGGACTTTCTGTAAATGTTTGTTGGCCATATCTCTGGCCCTATTAAATTTTTCCTTAAAAGTGGACACGTAGTCCTGAGAGAAATTTCCAATGGCTCTTCCTCCAACCATTTCTCCTTCAAAACAGTGAGTGGGCGCCTCACCGAGTGTCCAAACACTAATTCAATGGGGCTAAGCCCCAGTGATTCATGTACAGTCCCAGGGACTGCAAATAAAAGATGTGCACCTTCATCCCAAACATTTTCATTATCCTCCCCATAGGCCTTCATCATGGTCTTCAATGTTTGATGGAAATGTTCTAGTGTTCCTTGATTTTCAGGATGGCAGGCACTTGATTTGTACTGTTTCATTTTGAGCTCATAAATGAATTAACCTGCTGGAAAATAACCTGCTGGAAAATGTTTGACATAAAATTTGAGCCTTGGTCTGATTGCACTGACCTGGGTAGACCGAAAGTCATGAACAATTTTAACAAGGCCTTACCAATAGTTTTAGCTTTAACATTTCTTAGAGGAATTGCCTCAGGAATGTGAGAAGAAGTACACATGATGGTAAACAGATATTCATTTCCAGATCTTGTTCTGAGCAATGGTCCGACACAGTCAATAATAATTCTACTGAATGGCTCACTGCTGAACATGTGAGTAGGTCTTCCTAACTTCCAAAATGTCCACCCATGGGATTTTCATGAGCCAAGCTTATTATTTCATTTCGGTATTTAGTTGGGACAACTATTTGATAAATTACCTCATTCACTATTGGAGGGTACTTCTGGTGGCCGCCATTTCCTAATCAGAACATCCTATTTTTTTTAAATAACAGATGGGAGTTTTGGGCTTCATCCTCTGTTAGAGCCTTTTCAAGTGGCTCTGTAAGGTCAGAATCACTTTGCTGTTCCTGAAGTAAAGAAATCCTGGAAATAATATTTAAGGTCAGGAGGTCCTCCTATAACTCTCAAATGTAGTGGCCGCTTTACAATATTTGGAGGAGTCATTACATTGACTCAGTGTCTGAGACAAATCAGTGTAATCCTCTCTGTTTTTATCCTCAGTTTTACTGTTCAAATCAATATAATTGAGGTTGTTTTCTACCACAGCTTACTTTTACATAGACCGAGTCACAGCACATGCTGGAAAGGCAAGAGAAAAACATTCCTGACTTTGTCACCAGCTAAGTCATTTCCTAACAATAAAGAATTATCTTTTACAGGTAGAGTAGATCTGATTCCCACTGTGACAGTCCCATGTACTAAACTACTTCTTAAAATTTATTTTATGAAGTGAGACATTTAACAAGCCTGATTCAATACAGTGGAACCCTGTTAATCGAATAACCACGTTGCCAATGAAAATTATTCAATTAACAAGAGTATTCAGTTAACAGGGATGTGTCTTTTTCCTGTATTCTGGAGATAAACTTAGCATTTATTCTATTATATCTTGTATGCCAGAGCTCCATGAGCTTTGGCAAACAAGATATAATAGATTAAATGCCTGAATTGGATGTTCTGGTATTAAGGCGTACTGCACGTTGGTGGTGCGCATGGCCAAATAGGTCTATAAACAAAGGAAAACTGGGGAAAGTCGGGGTCGACAGGTTACAAGATTTTTTTTATTCAGTTAACAGGAGTTTACTCTATAACCCATATTCAATAAACAGGTCAAATTTGTACTGGAGGTATGGTAAATGGTTTTGTGTTGGGAAATTATATTCAATTAACAGGGTTATTCAGTTAAGAAATATCCAGTTAAGTGGGCTCCACTGTACCAGAAACTAGAACTTGTGCCCCCCCCCCCTCCCGATCCTCCCACCCCCTCCCTGTAGCACTTTCTTCAGAAAAATGCCTCTAACATTAAAGACTAAGTAGCCCCTGTGTCTCTGGGGAGCGACATATAGGGATTACTTTTCTAGTCTTGCGTCGTCCACGTCACTCTTTCTCTTATCCGCCGCTCCTCTTTGACCTATGAATGGATTTTGATGAAACTTTCAGTGATTCTTTATCACATAAAGGCATTGTGCACCTCCTATTTTATTTTTTGATCCGCTGTATTTTTTCCAGAGTTATGCCCCTTTTCCACTTAGAATTCTGTCTGAAATATTAAAATATAGTGCAGGCGACACACGTCTTCCATGGAAGACTCACATCTAAGTGATTGGTAAGAAGCAGTGCTTACCCCCATCAAGGGAAACAAAACCTTCAGAAATAGATGGCTAATAATTTTCTAAAGCATCTTTATTACATAATTTTCAGGGCATGGAGCACAAGTTAGGACATTCTATGAAGTAGAGGACTCGTTTTTCCTTTTTAACAGCCAGCAATCAGATAGTAAATGTCCTGGTTTTTTACAATAATTAGAAGTTTTAGTTGAACTGTTTTTTCTTTATGGTGTAGGATTGACATCAGAGGACTTATTTTCTCTCTACAGTAAAACCTGTCTTGAGAGACCACTATCTTGAGAGACCACCTGTCTTTAGAGACCACATCTGCCAGGCACCGATTGGTTTTACTCTATAATGGACCTGCTATGGGAGACCACCTGTCTTGAGAGACCACCTGTCTTGAGAGACCACTGTGACCTGGTACCAATTTGTATTTTTATGCCATAATGGACCTGTCTTGAGAGACCACCCCTTTGAAGACTGAAACCATGACAAAAACTTTTTACCTGTTCTGGAATTGGAAAATCCATTGTGGTTATGCTAACATAATTAAAAGTATTAAAAGCTCTTAATTGGGTTTCAATTGCTAACTCAGTAAAGATTGAGATGTTTTTATAAGACCCCTGTGAAAAGATTAGGTTTATTGCTGAATAAACAATTTCATAATACCTGAAATGTGACAGATAGGAATAAAAATAAATTTGTGTTGAAAATCTTTTTGTAACAAATTGAAATGGACTGTTATAAAAATTATAAAAATAAATTAGTGTTGAAAATCTTCATTGAAGATTTTCAACACTAATTTATTTTTAGAATTTTTATAACAGTCCATTTCAATTTGTTACAAAAACTTCATAAAAAAGAACAACAACAAAGTAATTACAAAAATCTTTTCTTCTCCATTTCCGAATTTTGTGGTTGGTTATTCACTGACTTGAGAAAACCTGAAACCTGTTATGAGAGACCACCTGTCTTGAGAGACCACTTTTGTGTGGCCCAAAGGGCGGTCTCTCAAGACAGGTTCTACTGTATATTTTTAGCTCACCTGAGCGAAGCTCAAGGGGAGCTTTACTAATCACTTTCTGTCCGTCGTCCGTCGTCGTCCGTCCGGCGTTAACTTTACATTATCGACTTCTCCTCCTAAACCACTAGCCCAATTTTATTCAAATGTTGGCTAAATGTTTATTACCTAATGCCAATTCAGATTTGTTCAAATGAAGTTGCCCCCCCTCCTGGGTGGTGCCACGCCCCCAAGGGGCACCAAAATCTTTGTAAATCTTCTTCTCATGAACCAGCAGTAGCAGAGACTTGATATATGGTGTGCAGCTTCCTTTTGAGGTGTAGACTCAGATTTGTTCAAGAGAAGTTTGTGGGGCTATACTTGGCGTCGTTATGGGAGGGGCAAAATTTTTTGCCCCGCCCAAAATTTCTATTTTCCAAACCGAGAGGCTGATTTGAACCAAATTTTATGTGAGGGCTTATTGGGTCATGAGTACTTGATTTATGCAAAAAAAAAATTTCCCGCAGCCCCGTGGGAACCGCAGGAGCTAAAAATAGAAAAAATTTAAAACGCCCATATCTCCAAAACTGCACGGCATTGAGAATTTTTATTTGGTGTGCAGCTTCCTTAGGACTAACAGAAAGGATTGGTAAAAAAAAATTGCCATCGGTTTTATCATAGGGTACAGTTTCGGGACTTTGAAAAAGTGCTGAGTCAGCACTTTTTAACACTGTAGGCAATGGGAAAAACATTAAAAAATCTTCTTCTCCAGATCCAGCAGGCAGAATCTTTTGATATTTGGTATGCAACATTGTAGGGTGGATCTGATTCAAGTTTGTTCAAATCGGCCCCCTGGGTTCATATTTGGGCTCAGTATAGGAGCCCGATTTCGAACTTAGTGCATTTCAGGCAAATTTCTTAAAAAATCTTCTTCTCCAGATCCAGCAGGCAGAATCTTTTGATATTTGGTATGCAACATTGTGGGGTGGATCTGATTCAAGTTTGTTCAAATCGGCCCCCTGGGTTTATATTTGGGCTCAGTATAGGAGCCCAAATTTGAACTTAGTGCATTTCAGGCAAATTTCTTTGAAAATCTTCTCCAGATCCAGCAGGCAGAATCTTTTGATATTTGGCATGCAACATTGTAGGATGGATCTGATTCAAGTTTGTTCAAATCGGCTCCCTAGATTCATATTTGGGCTCACTATAGGAGCTCGAATTCGAACTTAGTGCATTTCATGCAAATTTCTTAAAAAATCTTCTCCAGATCCAGCAGGCAGAATCTTTTGATATTTGGTAAGCAACATTGTGGAGTGGATCTGATTCAAGTTTGTTCAAATCGGCCCCCTGGGTTTATATTTGGGCTCAGTATAGGAGCCCAAATTTGAACTTAGTGCATTTCAAGCAAATTTATTAAAAAATCTTCTTCTCCAGATCCAGCAGGCAGAATCTTTTGATATTTGGTATGCAACATTGTGGGGTGGATCTGATTCAAGTTTGTTCAAATCGGCTTCCTAGATTCATATTTGGGCTTACTATAGAAGCCCGAATTCAAACTTAGTGCATTTCAGGCAAATTTCTTAAAAAATCTTCTTCTCCAGATCCAGCAGGCAGAATCTTTTGATATTTGGTATGCAACATTGTGGGGTGGATCTGATTCAAGTTTGTTCAAATCGGCTCCCTAGATTCATATTTGGGCTTACTATAGAAGCTCGAATTCGAACTTAGTGCATTTCAGGCAAATTTCTTAAAAAATCATCTTCTCCAGATCCAGCAGGCAGAATCTTTTGATATTTGGTATGCAACATTGCGGGGTGGATCTGATTCAAGTTTGTTCAAATCGGCCCCCTGGATTCATATTTGGGCTCACTATAGAAGCTCGAAATCAAACTTAGTGCATTTCGGGCAAATTTCTTCAAAAATCTTCTTCTCCAGATCCAGCAGGCAGAATCTTTTGATATTTGGTATACAACATTGCGGGGTGGATCTGATTCAAGTTTGTTCAAATCAGCCCCCTGGATTCATAATTGGGCTTAATATAGAAGCCCGAATTTGCACTTAGTGCATTTCGGGCAAATTTATTAAAAATCTTCTTCTCCAGATCCAGCAGGCAGAATCTTTTGATATTTGGTATGCAACATTGTGGGGTGGATCTGATTCAAGTTTGTTCAAATCGGCTTCCTAGTTTCATATTTGGGCTCACTATAGAAGCTCGAATTCGAACTTAGTGCATTTCAGGCAAATTTCTTAAAAAATCTTCTTCTCCAGATCCAGCTTCAGAATCTTTTCATATTTGGTAAGCAACATTGTGGGGTGGATCTGATTCAAGTTTGTTCAAATCGGCCCTCTGGGTTTATATTTGGGCTCCAATATGGAGCCCAAATTTTAACTTAGTGCATTTCAGGCATATTTCTTAAAAAATCTTCTTCTCCAGATCCAGCAGGCAGAATCTTTTGATATTTGGTATGCAACATTGTGGGGTGGATCTGATTCAAGTTTGTTCAAATCGGCCCCCTGGGTTTATATTTGGGCTCAGTATAGGAGCCCAAATTTGAACTTAGTGCATTTCAGGCAAATTTCTTTGAAAATCTTCTTCTCAAGATCCAGCAGGCAAAATCTTCTGATATTGGGTATGCACCATGCTTAGGGGGGTGAGATTCAAGTTTGTTCAAGCCAAGTCCCTGGGTTCATATTTGGGCTCACTGTGGTAGCCCGAATTATAACTTAGTTCAAAATGAGGAATTTTCTTTAAAAATCTTCTTCAGATCCAGCAGTCGGAATGTTTTGATATTTGGTATGCAGCATCCTTAGGGGGTGAGATTCAAGTTTGTTCAAGCCATGTCCCTAGGTCCATATTTGGACTCGCTGTGGGAGCTCAAATTGTAACTTAGTTCAAAATGAGGACTTTTCTTTAAAAATCTTCTTCTTCAGCCATGTCCCTAGGTCCATATTTGGACTCACTGTGGGAGCTCGAATTGTAACTTAGTTCAAAATGAGGACTTTTCTTTAAAAATCTTCTTCTTCAGATCCAGCAGTCGGAATGTTTTGATATTTGGTGTGCAGCATCCTTAGGGGGGTGAGATTCAAGTTTGTTAAAGCCAAGTCCCTGGGTTCATATATGGGCTCCCTGTGGGAGCCTGAATTATAACTTAGTTCAATATGAGGAATATTCTTTAAAAATCTTTTTTTTTTAGATCCACTGGTCAGAATCTTTGGATATTTGGTATAAGCTTTTCTTAGGAGGAGCAGATGCAACTTGTTGGAATCTATTCTCTGGGTTGATATTTAGGCTACCATGTCAGGTGAGCGCCCTCAGGCCCCTTGGGGCCTCTTGTTTATTAAATGTGGTCTGTGAAAAGATTGGAAGGGTGGTTTTTATCTGAATTTGGTCTTAGTCCACTTGGAAAGAATTCTTGTGAGACCAAATATTTGAGGAGTTACAACTCAATTTTCTGAGTTTAGGCATAGTGATCTGCTCTGTTTAAGGTGTCAACTTTTTGTTCATCCAGGTAGGCCTTTATATCTGAATGTATTTTTACTTTAAACTCTTCAATTAGCATCATTACCTTTAATTTTGAGAAATCTTTCCCTATTTCTTTGGAATGGCACCACCTGTCAAATAAATTTTGCATTTCACTGGCAAATTCCACATGAGTTTGATTTTCATTTTCACTATAATTTCTGCTTATAGTCCCCTGGAACAAGTTCATATGCCTTAAGTATTATAGCCTCTTTAACTGGTAGAGTGCTAAATTATTTTTAATCATCAAAATTTGTTCACAAGTCTTTGCCTTGTTACAGTTTATGTGAGCGTGCCTACAGGCACTCTCGCATAAATTGTAACAAGGAAAATCCATACAAATCAAATAATTTAGATTTGAAGATAATAGGAAGGATACCAACAGAATTTGAAGCCTCTGAGTTAGAGTACTGGCACTGTAGAGTAAAGCCCAAATATGGGCTTCCAGCACTCTACCAGTTAACAGTGCCATAATTACTGCTTTGCTGAGAAGATTGAGCAGAATAGATTTCTTGGGCCTTACCTTTTAAAACACTTTGCAATAGCAAAGTCCACCAGACATCCCTTGGCCATTCTAAACTTGCTGCCAGTTTTTTCAAATGTGAAATATATTTATCAACTTCTTTTCTTGAGAGGGGGTGTGTCACTCTTTTGGGGGGGGGAATATTTCCTTCTTTTTCTCACTTTGCTTGTGAGGTCAGGATCTTTAGTACATGTCCTGGTAATAATTGATACAAGGGTTACTCTTTAGAATGGAATTTATTTACAACACTTATTTACAGTAGTCTCATCTCAAGATTTTATATATATAGTATATTGTGCTTTACATAAATATGAAATATCGGCAACTAGCCCATTATAAACGTTTTTGTTGTAGAAACTACTTAGTACACAAGGAGATGAAATTAATTTTTTGAACTACTCAACAGCTCTTTCTTAACCTTTTACCCAATGAATCGCCCGCATCCGCCCTCATAATATGCAAATTCAGCAGCTGAAAAAATATTATTTTTCGAAAAATTTCAACAAAACCATATCATGTGACCCCGTTTTGGAACGAGCTTGTCGAGCTCGTTCCAAAGAGGGGTCACATGATATGGTTTTTTTTTTAATTTTTTGAAAAAATTTAAGAAATGATATTTAAAATAATTAATTTTGAAATCGTCTGGGTTTGGTGAAGGGTTAACCAACAAGTTTTGTTGTGTGCAAAAGTAAGGTGTGGTCATAGATAGATTTATTTGTTCTCAACTTGCAAACTGTTTTTGCACACAGATGTTATCTTGGAATAAATGCAGAGCATTAATTCAGGGACAACATCTGTGTGACAGGGATTATAATTGAGGCCTATTTATTATACTGCTTAAACACTTAACATTCACCTAAACAACACACTGTAAATTATACAAATATGCAGTTTATAGCATAAACATGTCGTGTAACAGAGCTCATTGAGTTCCAGCAGGCAAGATATAACAGACATGCATATTTATATGCAGATGATATGTGTGTGTTTGTTGCCACCGTTACAGGTCTCCACACTCTGCCGAAGGTATATCAACTTGAAGTAATGAAAATTGATATGATTTATAACACTAAGAAAACTTTTTGCATGTCATTCATACCAAAATTATTCTATGGTTTAACTTTTCCCAAAGTCTGTCTTGGTACAGCCGAATTATTGCTTGTCCCTTAATTCAAGTATCACTGTATTGTACTGCTGTCACCTCTGGGTTAATTTTGCACATAAAAAGCATCCACAGACTCTTTCTTTTACAATAATGCATTCCGACTTCAGATGGGCTATGACAATTTCTGCAGTGCCAGCGGCATATTTGTCCTGAATGATGTCCCTTCTCTCTGGTGCCTGAGGAGAAGGTTGGTTTATAGTTTTCATAGGCAACTCTTCTCCGGTACCAACTCCATTATTAGTGCTATATATAATTCTGACTTAAGATATGTTTCGCCCTTAATGAAATCCTGGGCCTTTTTCTCTAATAATGATTGATTCTGGTGCTCATCCATCACTTTCTTCAGCTTGATGCTTAGAACCACTCATTAATTCTGGTGCATGTTACCCCACTAATAGATGTGCTCATGTATTTGACACTATTTGTTAACCTTAGTGTATATTCTGGAACCATTTCATTTTTCTTTTTTTAGTTAGCTTAACTTGACAAAGTCAAGATAAGCTATTGCCATCACGTGTGCGGAAGTCTGTTAGTCTGTTCACATTTTCCTTTAGCACGGGCTACACCCTGGAGTTCTTGTCTGATCGTCACAAAATTTCATATGCATGTTTGGGGTCATGTCTAGATGAGAATGTCCCCTTTTGGTCGCGAGCGGTCAACCGGTATGTCTGCCCGAGTCCCAAACCCGAAAACCATTAACACAGTCTACAAGTCGTATTTATGAAGGAATTTCATTGTAACTTGGTAGGATGCCTCTGTATAATGCCTAGATGAGAACGTCCCCTTTTGGGCATGATCTATCAACCGTGATGGCTGCCCAAGCCCGAAACCCAAAAACTTTTAGCACAGTCTGCAGGTCATGTTTAATATTGAGGGATTTCATTGTAACTTGGTAGGATGACTCCTGTCTAGATGAGAATTTCCCCATTTCGGCATGATCTGCCAACCGTGACGACTGCCCGAGCCCAAAACCCGAACACCTTTAGGACAGTCTACAGGTCATATTTATTGAGGAATTTCATGTTAACTTGGTGGGTTGACTTCATATAATGTCTAGATGAGAAAGTCCCCTTTTGGACATGATTGGGCAACTGTGACAGCTACAGGGGCCTGAAGCCCGAAAACCTTTAGCACAGCCTACAGGTCATATTTATGAAGGGATTTCATTGTAGCTTGGTAGGATGACTCCAAATAATGTCTAGATGAGAACATCCCCTTTTGGTCGCGATCATTCAGCCTTTATGGCTGCCCGAGCCCAAAGACCTTTAGCATAGTCTATAGGTCGTATTTATGGAAGGATTTCATTGTAACTTGTTAGGTTGACTCCATATAATGCCTAGATGAAGATGTCCCCTTTTGGTCATGATTGGTAAACTGTGATGGCTACAGGTGCCCGAAGCCCGAAAATCTTGAGCACAAGTCTACAGGTCATATTTATGAAGGGATTTCATTGTAACTTCGTAGAATCACTCTAGATGATACCCAGATGAGAATGTCCCCATTTGGTTGCGATCATTCAACCATGATGGCTGCCCGAGCCCAAAGCCCAAAAAACCTTTAGCACAGTCTACAGGTCATATGTATGAAGGAATTTCATTGTAACTTGGTAGGTTGACTTCATATAATGTCTAGATGAGAACGTCCCCTTTGGATGCAATTGGGAAACTGACAGCTACAGGGGCCCAAAGCCCAAAAACCTTTAGAACAGTCTACAGGCCATATTTATGAAGGGATTTCAATGTAACTTGATAGGATGACTCGTTTTGGAATAATTTCACTGTAACTTGGTAACTTTCGTTAATATATGTTAACTGTGAGGTCATATTAACCCACCCCTCACAAACCGGCATCACTTCTTTTGTAGTTAACCACCACCCAGAAAGCATAGAAATCTTCCAAGTTCATCACCAAACTATGGCCCATCCTACAGAGCACAGGGGCAGGCCGTGCCATATTCCGCGACAGACCATTGCTTGCAAGACGGCAGAATCAGTCACTTGCCAACACACTAACTAGAGCGAAACTGCCCAAACCAATTCAAAACAGTGGCTTCATCATACACAATCCATATACCCCCTGCATCCGGGATTTTTGCACCATCTGCACCAAACTACCCAAACACCCTTGGTTCCCCAGTTCCACCACAAAGAGACATTATAAAGGACCATACCATGTTAACTGCATGACCTGCAACTGCATTTATCTAATTAACTGCCGACACTGCAAAAACCAATATGTAGGCGAAACAAAAAGACCGTTCGGCATACGCCTACGTGAACATCTCGCTGACATAAAACACAGCTGACAGACACCTGTCGCTATACACTTCAACGACACTAACCAGTCGATCACCGATGTCCAATTTCTCATCATCTATGTGCTCCGCTCAGACCCTGAAAGCGAGCATTCTGAGGCCAGGAGAAAAACAGAAGAAATCCAGTGGATATACAAGCTACGCACGCTTACCCCATTTGGCCTGAACAGAAAGGATTTTTAAATATTTTCTTCTTTGTTAACCTTCTTTCGCCTTCTGTTCTAACGTCAAAAGCTCATGACAAAGGCCTGAGATTTGTGCATGTCACACTGACGTCACAATTAGGACAACGCTCCCTATGTCCTATGCGAGAGAGGCGAGAGACATACAACAATTTTCAACATGGTTTTTCAATGCAAAATCTGTTCAGCCAGCTACCAACAAGCACAAGGGCTTCAAAGACACAAGAGAGTCACACATCAGCAATCGGGACGTAAGGAATGCCCCATATGCCACTCTGTATTCAAACGCCTTGAATATCTAAAAAAACATCTGGCAAGACAACATAAATCAGGAACAATCAAAGTGCCAACTGCACCATCAAAAGACCGCGCCACACAAACAGAGACCACCCCAAGTTCGGGCTTCAGGAACTGCGGTTCACAAACAGACAAATTCCATTACCAATCGACAAATTCCTGTTTGAGCTGGCCACCAAGGGCGACAACCTCTCACGGCGAATTCCTCACAGCATCCAGAATGGAAGTACCACCCAGCATAAAAGCCATTGATTTTTCTGAATTAGAAAACACAGAACCCAAGCCAACACCAACCACAACGATAGACGTAATCAGAGAAGCCTGGAACACAATCCATACGCCAGACTCCTTTAGACACCGCCTCAGATGGAACACAACTGATTCACCGACTACATCACACAGAGACTCCATGTCACCAGTAATCACAAACCCAGACTCAACAAACAGTTATTTCATTAACCCCGACATCGGCACACCCCACCCAAGAACAGCCAGCCATCAGGGCAACACACTACCAGAACTTACAGACATTTCCACCCTATATGCCACCAATAGAGTGATCAGATTTGCAGCTCAGAGCCTAACGCAATGGCAATCTACCAACCCACTACACCAGAACCAATAAATTGTTTTCCATCTATCTCTGACAACTTTTCATCCATTCTCAGTCCACAACCAATTACCACAAATCCACATACCCCCGTTTGGACACCAACAACCCCATCAAACTGCCCCCCCCCCCCTGTGTCAGGGAGGTACTACAACCCCCCAATCTGGGGTCAAACCATCCACTAAGGAGACAACCACCCACTTCATTTCCCCCCCCCCCCCCAACTGCCAACAACAATGGGAAACCACCCAAAACTATTCCAAACCGCCAATCCCATCTCCCTCTCAAACCGCCCACCAAACAATGGGAAACTGCTGAATCACGACCAAACAATCGCCAAGCGAAGCACCAAACCGCCGAAAACACCAGCCACAAAAGGTATATAAACGGGGGTATACTCAACAAAAAACAATAATATAAACCTCTGACGAGATCACGATTGAACGAAACCGGTCAGGTTACAACTCAACGGATCCAAACCGGACACTGCCTTTGAGTGCCATCAAACACGAGGTGAACCTCTCGAGTCGTCTCACGACATATTTTCAATCATATTATTTTTTATCAAAAACATAGCATACAGGGAACAGAAATGAACATATTCCCAATTATCATAATTCTTGTCTTATTTCATAATCCTTTCATAAATATTGAACATTATCCTTTTCATCAAACACAGCACACAAGTTAATCTACAGTGTCATTGACACTTTCATTTTGTTATATGGGCCAGATGTCTGAAATAAACAGTCAATCAATCAATATATATATATATAATAAACTTATAATGCTAAAAGTTAATTAGATGTAAAATAAAATATACTTGATGATTTTTCTTTGCGTTGAATATGTACAGTATGTTAACCCTTTACCCAACGTAACGGCCAAAACCGGCCAGCGATTTTCTCAAAAATCGCCAATTAATTTTCAAAATATTTTCATTTTTTGTCTCAAAAACATAGGTTATGACCCCTCGTTGGAACGAGCTCGTCGAGCTCGTTCCAACGAGGGGTCATAACCTATGTTTTTGAGACAAAAAATGAAAAAAATTAGTTATTCAAGAATTTTTTTTGGAAGTGTCGTCTGCTTTTCATGTTAGGTAAAGGGTTAACAAGACTAGCCAAAATTAAAATATAAACACAATTCAAGCAGTGTGTGCGATACATAATGTGTTTCTGGATTTATATGTGGAAAAACGTTTTCTTTCTATGCTATGCTAAATAAAGGTATTTTTGGTGCTACTTGTCGTTTCTGAATCAGAAATGAGAAATCTCAAGCCTTATCTGACTAAAGTATCCACAAGAAACTGATATACAAATATATATATGTCAACTTCATCAGCTGAAATTTGAGAGTGTTCAGTTAGAAAAGTTATAGGTAAAGAGAGATAGGAATCCGCTATTGTATGTTATGACTGTTGTGTGATTGTTGCTATGGATGGGTCGAGTGGAGCCCACTGCCAATGTGCAGAGTTGCGGGGCTGTCCTCACAGACTTGATTCTAGATTTCTTAATGAGTAGTGAGGCAATCCTCACTGACTTCATGCAATTTAATTCTATTGTATAATTTTCATTTTTTGAAACTTATTTTTTCTGTTAATGGTTCAGTGTTCGTTCAGCTCAACCATTAATTCACTATCTTGAAGTTCCTTTATCGGTGTCCACGTGGGCTTGCATAGTGCCATTCACAGGGCATGATTTTGAATCCTCTGTGGCTTCCGAATAATGGTTTTTGCTTAGGCTGCTTGTTATTATGGCACCGTATTCTAGTGTAACAGATTTGGCAACAGCAGTTGAAATATAATATGCAATAGAAGTTCTAAATTACTCTGTTATAATTCGGCTGCTCATAATAGAGGTGTATTTCTATTTTTGTTGGTTTCAAGTCATTTCCATGTTCGAAATGAATCGATGTACCTTATTGGTTCACGCCGTGGTGCATTGTGCTGTTGTTTCATTCGTCGAGGTGAAAGCGAGGGATCAATCAGATTACAGTATTCGAAATCTTTCCCCGCGAAATTATCCTGTATAAGAGCGGTCTCGCTCATAATTCGTCGTCCACTTTATGTTTGGGTAAAGCTTTGATCTAGCTGTCCAAACATAAACCTATACACTAGCTTAGTGATGTGGACACTTTGTTACCTGTAAAAAGGTTAACCGTAATTGGTGCCGTAATTTTTGGACCCGTGCAACTCGGCCCTGGTGAGAATCAACGTTTCTGACAGTGATTCTCTCCAGGTCCGAGTTCTGGGCGAAGCATCCACATTTACTGAACATATTTTGTGCATAATTTAACCCCCCCCCCCCCCACCCCCCCCCCCCCCCTTTTGGTAAAAGTGCAGTGTACCCGTGGTTTTTGATCCGTCATTCATAATCATGTCCATTTCATATCATACTATTTTTGGCTTCTTAATAAACCACGTATAAACTGTTTTTCTATTTTATTGTGAATTCATCAAGACCACAACACATAACTTAATGGTTATTCTACCTCAGAGTTGAGTTATATTTTATCCATGGTTTGCTAGCTGACCCAGATCCTCACGAATCTGAAGAACAACAGGGAGATTTAGGCCAGGGTTCTAGCCCCTGGATAGTCGTTCACCCCCCCCCCTGTTACACTAGTACTGGATGTATAAATGATTTGTAGTACTTGAGAAACATCTTTGTTTGCTCCCCAATTTTTACCTCTGATTATCTTCAGAAAAATATGGTGAATAATTGAGAGAATATACAAAAATACAGCCCTGTATGTCTGGATGGTGAAGCAACAGCTATGAGTCCACAATTCAGAACAGGAACATCGTCAACATAGAGTCAAAATATATCACTGTTGATGAGCAAAAAGAAATGCATCTTCACAAGATGGCAGAAGAAAAAAGAATGACACTTTGGTTAGATGTCTGTACACTGGTAGCTGGTACTGAGAAGAGTGTCCCCTATTGGGCGTGCGTTGGCCCCACTTGACCCAATTTTGGCTTATTTTTTCTTAGTGCTTTTGCACTGCTTTTTCTTTCCCAAATCGCTTGGGAAAGAACAAAATAGAGAGTATACTTCCGAGTTATGGACTTCCACTGTAGTGCAAGCCTGTTGTAAACAATTGGGAGGTAGGTTAATAAGAAATTGATACGTTTAGTATCTCTAACCATAATGGAGTTTATGCGACTGTTTAGACTGAGGTTGCGATCAAGTATAGATAAATTTGGCCTCGTTACTTCTAATTTGGGATCGTATAACTGGCGATCAATACTAGGGACTGGTTTTTTTCTTTGCTTCTTGAAGAACAATGTAACTTTTTGAGTTTTGGTGGCATTGAGAGTGATGTGCCAGAGCTCACCAGCTCTCAAGGTTGCATATGATACCCTGCAGATGATTTTTAATTATGTTTTAGGACTTACTGGCTGTTCACATGCCTTTATCGTCTGAAAACTGTGGTAGTTCAACACAGTTTTTCCCTAATTTCTCTATGTCATTCACATATATTATGAAAAGAAGCAGGCTTAGAACCGACACCTGTGGTGTGCCCACTTCGAGTATTACTTCCACTGAAACCTCATGGTTAACGCTCACCTTGATTTTTTGGTCAGTTAGAAATGATATGATCCTCAGAATTTTACTGGGCAACCCCATTTTAGTTTATATCTCATAGGGCTGAAACGGTTGGCTCATTTTCACAACCGACTAACCGAGAGCTATAACCGGATAATATCCGGTTAACCGTAGCCATTATTTCACCGAATCTGGGATCAAAACTGTAGGAATTGGAAAGCAGTATTCTCAGAAACTATTCCGTAGAGTGTATACAAACGAACGTCGAGTACTCGACAACGTTCGTTTGTATACATACTACAGAATAGTTTCTGCGGTTAGTCAGAACTCACGGAAATTGCCGATCATTAACGAAGTCTTGAACGCCAAAGTCGATTATTTCTCAATATATGCAGCGCTGCTTCGAGGTGTAATCTATCCCAAAGGAGAAGCGGCAAATTTATTACGTTTTAACCGTGGAGTGACGATCACTATCGATATTTCGGATAACCGGTTGACGTTTTTTTAATCAGTTAGGTAGGTAACTGGTTTCAAACCGGTTATCCGGTTAACCATTTCAGTACTAATATCTCATGCCATTGTGACATACCAAGTCGAACGATTTTTCTACATCCAAGAAAAGTGCTGTTCCTATTTCATTTTGACTGAATGCTATTTTCATTCATACAATCGACCAATCTATATACATGTTCAATTCCCTTTTTCTGAATCCTTTATGCTCTTTGCCATTTGTTGAAAAAGTTGATTGAGTCGAGATAGCTGCAGAGTCTCATGGTGAGAGTCCACTCAAATATTTTTCCAACACAGTTAACCCTTTACCTAACGTAAAGGCTAAAACCGGCCAGCGCTATTCTCAAAAATCGACAATTAATTTTCATAATTTTTTTCATTTTTTGTCTTAAAAACATAGGTTATGACCCCTCGTTGGAACGAGCTCGTCAAGCTCGTTCCAACGAGGGGTCATAACCTATGTTTTTGAGACAAAAAATGAAAAAAATTAGTCATTCAAGAATTATTTTTGCAAGTGTCATCTGCTTTTCAGGTTAGGTAAAGGGTTAACAAGCTTATTGGGCGTAGTTAGAAGGTTTGGTAAAGTCAGGTTTAGGTATCATGACTCCTGTGGGCACTTTCCAGCATTTTGGGAAGTATCCACAGGAGAGACAGCAGTTTAGGAGTTGGGAAATCCTGA